>CAJNJA010017229.1:0-11035 GCA_905231915.1 Symbiodinium necroappetens
GATCTACCCCGAAACCTTGAACCCATAAGCCCTAACCCCTAAGCCCTAAACCCATAAGCCCTAAGCCCTAAACCCTAAACCCTAAACCCTAAATTAGGCTTTATATAGGGTTTAGGATTATTAAAGTATGCCCCATAGGGGTCCCTAGTACCTTTGGCAGCCTGCGAGGTCGGCGGCTACCACGCTCGGAGCTCGGAGCACCGGTCCCTTTTAAGGGTCCCTTAAAGGGAGAAGGCTTTCTATAGGGTTTCTATAAAGGCGCTATGAGGGTTCTATATGGCTTTAAAGGTCCCTTTCAGGGTTTTTTCAGGGCTTCTATAAGGGCTTCTTTAAGCATTTTTGCAGTTCTGGTTGGGGGGTTCGGGTTCAAGCCTAACTTCGGTTTAGGATGGTTTAGGGTCGCCGAAGGCAAGTGATGCCGAGCCTATACACTCCGCGCTTGAAGCCGGGCATTGTCTCAAGGTCGTAGTCTCTAGCCCCCCAAAACCCTACGAAGTAATCGGTGATGATCCCAGAACCAGGATCCCCAGAAGCCTAGGAGTAAAAGGGCCTTGGGATTGGGAATTTTCCAGCACAGAAAAAGAAAAAAACGGCCCACAGAGTGACCGAGATAATCGAAAGGTATGGCACTTAGCATCACAGCTTTTGTTGGGTCAACAAATGCCCTGACATGAGCCCCACAACATGGGGGTAGCTCTCTACATTGGGGTCCCTTTTGTAGGTCCCCAAAATGGTACGGCACCCTTCCAAAAGAGATCCAAAAAGTGACCCTTAAAACCCTAGCACCGTTACTTGTAGAAAACCTATAGAAACCCTTATAGATCCCTTTATAGCAGCCCTGAAAGGAGCCTACAGCTACCTCTTCAAGATTCTTGGTTATGGTTTGCGTATACAAGTCCTCAAAGCGCCATGTTGTTTCGGGTACTTTGCGGCTAAAGTATGTATATAGCCCTTAAACCCTAGACTGTAAAGGCCTTTGGAAACCCTTAGCGCAACCCTTATAGGACCCTTATAGTATCTCTTTTTTGGCCCGTAACGGAATGGATACATGAACCCTTATAGCGCAACCCGATCGAACACATGGGCAGTTCTCTGAATTAGGGTCCCTGTTTAGGTCTCCAAAGTACTATGGCACTCTTGTAAAAAGGACCCTAAAAAGGTTCTACAACCCTTATAGTACCCTTACGTATAGAAAACCTGTAGACACCCTTACAGAGCCTTAAATAAGGAACTCTAAACACTGACACTGGTTTGGAGAATCACCACCCTAAAACCTAAAGCCTAAACATCCCTTATAAACCCTAATCCCTAAACATCGCTTAGAAACCCTATAAAGGCTAAACATCCCTTATAAACCCTAATCCCTAAACCTCCCACATGTTAAACCACCTCGCCGCTTCCCAGGCCCTACGAGGCCTTCACCGGTGCTGGGTAAGACAAAGGCTTAAGACGGGTCTGAACAGTTAGGGTTATTAGGGCTTTTAGGGTTTAGGGTTTAGGGTCTGAACATTTAGGGTTTAGGGTTATTAGGGTTTAGGGTTTAGGGCCTCAGGGTTGACAGTAGGGTTTAGGGTTTAGGGCCTTGGGGTTTGACAGTAGGGTTTAGGGTTTAGGGCCTTAGGGTTTAGGGGTATATCTGCCCATGTTATTCCGCGCGGGCTCCTGAGCAGAAGCTATTTTACGATAGACACCCCAAGCCCTATTCTAGTCATGGAGGTCAGCTAGGTTGCTTGTTTTCGGTTTATTTTTGGTAAACCCTAAGCCCTAAATCCTAGATTGATTGTTTTCCTTTTTTTTGGTAAACCCTAAACCCTGAACCCTAGATCCTAGATTGATTGGCTTCGGCTTTTTTGTGCAAGGCTGTTTCGGTGAGTTTTTTGGTTGTAGGTGCTCCGTGGTTGTTGCTTGTTTAGGGTTTAGGGTTTAGGGTAAAATGTTGCTTGCGACATCTTTGATTGGCAGGGGCTTCCGGCGAGTGTTGTGTTTGTCCTTGAGGAGGAAGCAAGTTTTCTACTGCTACGGCAGATCAGAAGGTTGTAGGCCAGGTCCGTTCAAAGGAAGGGCCGTTGGGAATACAACTTTGTGGCAAGAGTTCAAGACTCAAGACCAAAAAGGGTAACCTTCTGTATGCCCTGTCGGGAGTGGGTGACGATGAGCCTTGTCGCTCTTGTTCTTTGTGACTCGGTGCATGTCCCATGACTGTAGAGTTTATCTTGCTTGGGCCTTGCTACAACTATCGCATTCACAAAAGTGACCGTGAAGAGGCTCGGGAGATCGGTAAGGCAGGAAATGAGGATGGAGATTCTGCTGTTGATGGTGCTCAGCAGCTCAACAGTGAGATGTTGTTGATGATGATGGTGATGGTGAGATTGACGGTACTCGTAGTGGTGGCATGATGATGAGTGCGCAGCTGGAGGTGGTTGTAGGATGGTGATGATTCTTCTGTTGATGCTGAGAATACCGCAGGTCGAGAGACTGCGGTGACGGCCCAGCCCTTCTTTGTCCTCAAGTCGTCCATAGGCCCTGCCGAACTGGCTGTATGCTTGGATCTCAAGTCGTGATCCGTCCTATATACGAAGTGTAAATCTCACGTCCGAGACATGAAAGAGACATAGAAGCTCCAACTGAGACACACGCGTAAACCGCAAAGCGCGAGAGAACGTACTGCACACCCTGCACCCTACATACTAGAGGAACTTCTGTAATTGACTGAAATCCCCAAGTAGCTCTAGTTATCCAACATGCAGATCAAAGCCTCAAGCGCGGAACCATCACAATAGCAATCCAACATCACGAGACTGCGCGGCGGCCTCAGCCCATGCATCTTCTTCGTCACATCCTTTGACAATAGACGCCCGTTAGTTGTGGCAGCTGCTCCTCAGCTATGTGCGGTTCATGATGGGCTTCTCCTTAGTTGAGTCTTGAACCTTATTTAGCCGGGCAGGTCTGATTTCTACATATTCAACGAGGCGTACCTTGAACCCCCCTTGACATATGTAAGTCTTGATGATTTTCAGTACCATTATTTTCCAGGCTTCCCGAACATATTTGGAAAAAGTTGTCCCCCCCCAAACCCTGAACTTTCATAAACACACACACAAACCCTAAACCCTTTCATAAGCACACACTCAGAGCCGAAGCTTTCAGGGCAGAGCTCAGGGCTCAGAGCTTTCATGCTCGATAAGTCGATAACTTTATGGGTTCTTAAACTGGTTTCTTGTTAATGGGTTTAAGTTAGGTTACTCTCATACAGGAAACCATATTATTTACCATAGATCCCTATATTATTATGGTAGCTTAAATTAAACCCCTTAACAAGAACCCAGGAGACTGGATTCCCGGAAGAGTCCCTGCAAAAACCGTCGTCACGTAGTCCCTTGCAGCTCAGAGTTTGAAGGTTTAGGGTTTAGGCTTTAGGGTTTAAGTTTAGGGTTTGTAGTGTAGGGTGTAACTGGGAAGCCCACGTTTTTCCTCAGGGTTCCTGACCTAAATTGTGCCAGAACATACCCAAAAACCCTATGTAAACGGTTAAGGTCCCTGTATTCGAGCTCTCTGCAAGGATCGACCAGCCGGTTGAAGTCTGCAGGACTCTTGAAACCGCTTGGGTCTGAACCAACGGCTCATGGACAACATCCGCCATTTACGCAGGTACCTTAAGATTTTAGGGCCAAGGGTTAGGGCCCTTAACTCTTTGGATCCTGTTAAGGGTCCCTATTCATGATGCACAATGCAGGGAAGTTTTGACCATCGGCAGTAGGGTTTGAAGCTGCAGCTGCTAGATCGTTGGGTGATGTATGGCCTCCCACGCCCGTAAACACAGAATACCACACCACAAACCCTAAACCCCGAACCCTCCTGAATCTCTCTGCTGAGGGTTTAGGGTCTATAGGGTATACAGCTTACAGTACTCGTAACAGGTCACGAGCTTCTGAATCAAGCTCTTGCAGAAGTGCAAGCCATCGTCATGGACGATCACAACGATGAGGCCCGGTGTCTTTCCCTAAGGCTCTAAGGACTCATATTTTAAGGATTTGGGGCCCAAAGACCATACTACATAAGGCTTTTGGGCTGTTTTGAGCCTTAGGGTTTGAGAGAGAAGAACGTGCTTGGAGAGTGCCTGGAACCTCTGAAACTTCAAGCCTTAAAGCCGAAACCCTGAACCCTAAACCCTAAAACCCTAAAAACCGAAACCCTAAACCCTACAAGCTAGGCTCGCAAACCCTAAACCCTACACACTAGAGAGTCACTAGAGCCCTTAACCTTAAAACCTTACCCCTAAAGTTTCAATCGCTTAATCCTAACCTTCCTCAAACCTACGACCAGAATGGCCACAGCCAGCAGATCGGTAAGCCCTTGCCATTATAGAGTTCCCAGTACCTAGTTGTAGCCCCTTTTGTCGCCTCTTTGTCAACTATATGTGTGCCTTTACCCGAACACCTTCTTTCAACCATTAAGGTCTTGATTACATGACTACATGACCCTACATGCTCAATTTTTTTCATTTCGCATATACCATCTATAGAACCCTATCCCATATATATATATATGTATATATATATATATCGAGACCGCTGTGATTTGGGACACCTCCCTTTCGCAAGCAGCCCTGGGAGGTGTTTTTTGCAACTCAGACTTCGCTTCACGGCCCTTGAAGCCCTAGTGCTACGATAAGGGTAGCATTATCGAGGTCCGTATAAGGCTACGGGGTTTCTATAGGTTGTTTGGGGTTTTTGGTTTAGGGTGAGAGGGCACTCTTAGGGTTGCTGTGAGGTTGTTAGGGTTATGAAGGGCCTTGGGTTTGTGCATTCAAGGTCCCTAAACCCTAAACCCTTAACCCAGACCCCACGACACGGTGAGATATGTCCTTGGTGAATTACAGGGGCGAGAACGTATGCGTAAGTATGGGTTGAGCAGCTAGATGGGCGATCCACCAGCACGCGGCGATTGTCTTCCTAGTTGGCGAAGCACTACAAAGATACCGTAAGGCTCTGTTACAAAGTATTTGCCCTCCTCCTGGCGAAGCGCGAACCACTCCAGGTAAGGTTGAGGGCTTAGGGTTTGGGCTTGGGCCCTTGTGGAGAGAAAAAGCCCACGTCCAGTAAATCCTACCTGAACCCAAGAGCTCCCAAACCCGCCAGGGGTTTAGGGTTTAGTTCAGGGGGTTGTAGGGTTTAGGGCATAGGGATTATAGGGTTTAAGGGTTTGGGTGTAGGGTTTAGGGCTTATAGGGTTTAGGGCTTAGGGTTTCACTCTTGTGCCAAAAAACCTAAGTCCACCGTCCCCACTGAACCGAAGACACTCAAATCGCTTGATTGCTAAGCGGCAAGATCCTTTTAGCCTAAACGTTGGACACCCTTACCCTAAACTCTGAACGTCCTAAAGCGTACCCTCCCTAAGTCGCAAGCCCTGATTCCAGTGAACTCGAAACCCTAAACTCCAAATCCTAAACCCTGAACCATTCTACATCCCGCAAGGCAGACTGGCTTCCTGCCTACGAGGCTCGGACAATGGGTCGAAACTGGGCTCGGCTGTGAGTGATTCAGACAAGTACCCTGAGCATTTAGGGTCAATGCTGCATGCTTCCACCCAAAGTTTCGGAGATTGCTTCGATGTGACCCAGGGAAACCATCTGTGTTGGGGTCCCTTGCTTTCTGAAGCCAAGATTTAGGGGCCCTAAACCTACTGCCTAAAATGAACCCTAAACCCTAAACCCCAAACCCTAAACCGCCCCCAGCCCCAATCTCAAATTTCGAGAAAATCCAGGCCTACATCATGGAGCAAGGATCTTTCTTCCCGGAACTCGCCGGCCCGAGCCTGCAGCGTGCTGCCTTGGGCCCAGCGCAGAGGGTCACGGGGATTTAGGGTATGAGGTTTAGGGTATAGGGTTCAGGGTTTGGGGTTAGGGCGGGGTTAGGGTTTGGGGCTTAGGTTTTAGGCGTTTGGGGGTTTTCGGGGTTTTAGGGTTCTAGGGCTTCTTCTGTAGTGTCTAAGATTTTTTGGGGTTGGTCCCTGAACCTTATAAACCCTAAAGCCTAGACCTTATAAACCACCCTAAACCCTAAACCTCACACACACACACACTAAAACCCTGAACCTTATAAACCATAAACCCTAAACCCTACCAGGGTGCAGTAGACCTTCCGCTTTGACTGTACCTATAGTCTCCATTGTTGGTTGCCTCATCGGATCCTACCTACAACAACGGACTATAGCTGACTAAACCAAATAAGGGGCTACAGTGGAGACTGTAGGTAGGTTCCGTAGAACATCTTTCTGTAGAACACTTTGCTGTACTGGGCCCAAAAGGATCGCGACTATTTATTTATTTATCAAAGGCTTTAAAGGGTTTTAGGGTTTAGGGTTTAGGGTTTTTTAATTAAAGGGCCAACTTAGGTAGAATAGTTTCGGATAGGTTGAGGACAACACGCTCGACACTCAATGAAAAGGCTTCTGGTATGCATTAGCCGAGGCTCGGGCATTGGGGTATGCGGCGTGGAGCTTAAAGTTTGTAGGGTGGGCTTTAGGCTCAGGTTGGAGGGTTTCGCGTGACAGAAGCGAAGAGAATACACGAGAATCACGAGAACCTTGCCCACCTTGCTATCATGATTTACTCTCTCGCATCTGCAGTGTATTTATGATTGGTACTAGTATTATAGGCATACCTTATTCCTGAATAGCTTAGCTTCTATCTGTCCTTAAAGGGGCACAGTTTCATAGGTGGGCCCAAATGGTTCAGGTAGCTGCCGAGTTGATACTTGGACACCCGGTTTAGGGCTTATAGGGCTTAGGGCTCATAGGGCTTCTGGGGTGTAGGGTTTACGTATTATGGAGTTTCGGTCAGGAGCCAAATAAGCACCCCAAACATAAATTTTCGGATTGGGCTCTCCCAACTTTTTAATGTTGCTCTGTTTAAGAAGGGGATTGTGGGAGATCTCAATCGTATGGTTTGTGTTTTGAGGCTTTTTCGGGTTTCCATTAGGGTTCAGGGTCTAGGGTTTAGGGTTTTTAGGGTTAGGGTTTAGGGTTTAGGGTTTAGGGTTTGGTAGGGTTTAGGCTTTAGGGTTTAGGGGGGAGGGGGTCAGGGATGTCGAGGGCTTCAAGGTTCAAGAGCTCCTCAGCCCTCAACGCCTGGTCCGCACGGCTTCCCTTCACCTCCAATCACCTACCGGTCTTAGGACTTGTACATATATATATATATGTATATACTTGTGTACGTAAGAAAATGATAAAATATATATATATATATATATATGTGTGTGTGTGTGTGTGGAAGTCAAAATAAGGAGACCGGAAGAGGGTAGGTTTTACAGGGTAAGGTCGTGTATGTACAAGGAGCCTTGGCAAGGTCCTCCAGCTGCAAGACATTGCCATGCCCTTCGTGCGGCAGGCGTACAAGTGTGAGACGCGAGGTGTCCCAGAAGTGCGTGTGCGCTCTTCGGGCTAAGGGTCGAGGTTTGAGTGCTAAGTTTCCAGGATTTTCCGGATGTCGGAACAGTTATGGCTCAGAGAATGGTGGTCTTCGGCTCGTCCAGGGCAAAAACGGCACAAACTGCTCGAGTTCGAAGCTGTTCATATGAAAGTTTCAGTACACATGCGATCCTGCGTATAAAGACCCCTAGCCTTCGCACACCAATTTGCGAAAACGACACTAGGCAATCCGTTTAGTGTGGTGAGCTTACGATTGATAATTTAAAGTTAACACCGCTTACGTAGAGTCGAGGTGCCATCCGGTGCAGGCCTCACATGGTTCAATGTGTAGGTGTTTGTAGTAGTCTGAAAGGACTAGTTAATTAGAGCTCTGTGGTTTATGGTCGTGTGGTGTGGTGCCGTACATTTTACATTTCTAGGAGGGTCCATAAAAACTACAGTTATGGAATTAGACCCCCCGGAATCATAACAGGGATGGCCGTTCGGGACCTAATTCCATAATGGTAATATATATATATATGAACCCTTTGGTTGGATGCCATGCTCCTTAGACATCGCATTGTATTTGTGCCGTTCCCTAGAATGTCGGACTTGTACGGAGTTGTTGGCAAGATGGAGTTTTCTAGTTTAGGGCGGAGGTGTGTAGGGCCCCCTAAACCCTACAAACCCTAAACCCTTAGGAGGTCCAGCCATGCGCTGAGGTGCGTGCCATGCACGTCCTTCGTGCGAAGATATCTTCAGAAAGAGCGCGTGAGCCCGGGTCTACAGACTGGAATTCCTAATGCACCCCTAAGGCTCTGAGGACTCATTGTTTTAAGGCTTTGATCATGACGTGGGGCTGGCTGCAGCCTCTTTGGAACAGACTCATCGCCTAATCTATGCAAGGTCTGTGTAGAATTCTGCTGATGTGATGTGTCCTCCCTTCGAGGGGTCTGTCCATCTGAGTAGCCTGCGGAGTTTGAGAACGAGCAGGGCGCTGCTTGGGCCCGCAATTCCACAGGCTACGCCACCTACCTCCCGAAAAGCAAGCCTTGTTTCGATTCTGAAGGTAACCCTAAACCCTAAACTCTCTGTATGGGTTCAGGGTTCAAGGTCTAGCTTTTCAAGGTTCAGCGTTGGCTTGGGCTGAAACTTGGCTGCGACTGCATTCTCGAGCCATCGGCTGCCATCGGCTGACATTTCAATGGGAGGAGACGGCTTTTACCTCTAGTCTCCATTGCAGTTCCTTTGTTGGGTTATATTATTTAATATTGGACCCTAAGCCCTAAACCCTAAACACTACAATGAAGACTGTAGGTAATTCTGGTTAATGATGCGCCTGCCCAGACTTGCCCAAGTGTTGCTCGGACGAGGTACGAGTCCCAGCTCACTTCGACGTGACAGCCTACGTGCGCTGGGCTTGCAGGGTTTCGGGTTTATACAGGGTTTAAGGTTTAGGAATGTTACGGCTTGTAGGGTTTATGGTTTGTCTCTTCAGCAGCGTTGCATGTGTCATTGCTGCTGACCAAGAATTACCCAACACTAGATGTTATATTTAGTTGTTATTGATTTCTAGGTTACCTTGTAACATCTTCTGGCTTTTGGACCCTATCCTTAGACATGACTCAGCCAAAGAAGGAATTACAAAATCGAGAGCACAAGGACTCTGGCCTGGAAGCACTAAGTGCTATACCAGCTTAGAGGGAAACGAGCACAACCCATAAACCCCGACACGCAGTTACTATTTTCAAACTTTCATGATTCATAAACTTTCTATTGAGCCCCAGGACCAATGACTAGGAACCTTTGTTAAGGGCTCAGCTTCCGTGCCCTATGCGCTGCAACATGTAACAGGCCACAGTCATCGTTCCGCTCACGCCGGCACTGACGCCTTGCAGCAAAGAGGTAAGTACTAGTGCTTGGAGGTCTCTAGGGCACCTAGGTTACATCTAAGCCGCCGCAAGTCGTCTTTGCTTTATTGAATAATAAGTTTCGACATTTCATGCAACCGTCGTTTCTGTTCCTGGTGTGCATCCCGGCGCTAAGCTCCTAAAATTCGCAGGTAAGGCATGGGCTTTGGGACGTAAAGTCAGGATCTGCCACGGTTTCGGGCTTGGGGCTTGGTCAAGGGTGGCAGGGTTTTCAGCTAAGGGCGGGGACAAACACATTTAGAGTTAGACTGTTTAGGATTCCTAAGCCGAAAACATGCTCGGGAAGCCCGGTCGTACCTCAGTTGTACCACCGGCGATGGACTCTGAATTCAGGCGATTCAACACATCAATCTGCATACCAGGCTATCTAAGACAGGTCTGAGGCCCTGGGGCTTCAGGGTTTGGTCTTTTAAGCTTTTTGAGGCCTTGAAGGCCGAGGTTGCAGGGATTGCATCTGGAAGGAATCATAGGGGTGCCGTGGTATATTGGGACCAAAATACCCTTATTTAGAGAACTACCCACGTGAGCAAATTATCTTTTTTTGCGCGCCGAAGAGCTTCGGGGGGACTTGGGGATTTAGGGATTAGGATTTTGGGGTTACGGTTAAGGGCTTAGGGTTTTGAGGGCTGAGAACTTTAGGACCGCATTGCATTGCTACACCTAGAGAGATTCATTTCAGGCTGTTTGGTCGGCTGCACTCCTGCGAACAGCGCCCCGTGGCCAAAGCATCTGCACTCCGATCTTTAAAAGACCGCCAGCCCTAAACCCTGAAACACTATGAATCCTTCTGCTAGCACCCTCGACTTCAAAATGTACTGATGCCCAAGACTCAGGAACTACAGTGGCGGCTTTTTCGTGCAGCCGACGGTGCCTTGAACAGCCGACAGCTTCAAGGTTGAATCTTATCTTATCATTTTGGAGGGAGTTGCTTTAAGTTTCCTGTTTTGGGGGATTTCATGTTTTTCTTAGGGTGGTTTGGCTTTTAGCCTTGAGTTGAGGGTTTACATTACTTAATTTAAGATCGGTCTTGGAGCTTGGGCCTCAAAAGGTTTAGGGCCAAGCGTTCAAGATGATTTGCAGACCTTGCGCTGTTTAGTGCGGGTTGTGGGTATAGGGGTTTAGGGGTTTAGGGTTTAGGGCTTATAGGGTTTAGGGGTTTAGGGGTTTAGGGCTTACCCGTGTCGTGTTAGGGCACGCAGGCAATGTAGATTGTCAGGGCATGGTTGGGCTTCTGGTAGAAGGGTTCAGGGCGCATTCGGCTTGCGGCTTGTTCCTTGCATTCGGCTCCAAAGCCTGCGACGGCATCGACAGACTTATGAGGATTTTATCTATTATAGTCTCCATTGCAGTTCCTTGTTTGGGTTACCTTCTACGGCCCTAGATATAAAGTTGCCGAAACCGAAAAAGAAATCATCATGAAGACTAGAGGTAGGTTCAGATCTAGGGACCCCTAACCCTAAACCCTACATATAGCTGGGGTCTGCATGGCTTCCTCAGATGACTTTTTTTCGGCTTGGGTCGGCCAGAAAGCTCCCTGACTACATGATCCCAAACCCTTTTAAATTGCTATACCCTAAACCCGTAAACATGTAAATGTTGTTGTGCTGTATACAGTATAAAAATATACTCCGATAGATAAGTAGATAGTTAGATCATGGATAGGCAGATATCTAATTTAAGAGCCTCCGGCTCAAGCC
>CAJNJA010017230.1:0-11035 GCA_905231915.1 Symbiodinium necroappetens
AAGAACCAGTCAGTCCTGTCAGCCCAGGTGTAGCAGAGGAAATTCTCCTTAGAGCATCCAGGAGCTGGTTTAGGGTTTAGGATTTAGGGTTTAGGGGTTTAGGGTTTAGGGTTTAGGGTTTAGGCTCGGGCTCTAATGCTCTTGGCACCTGCAGCAGATGCCAGATCCGACAAAGCCGCACGGCGATAACCCGAACCCTTCGACGTAAAGCCCAAACCCTGAACCCTAAACNNCCCAGAGAGCCCAATACTCCTTCAATAAGAAATAAGGAATATACCTTAAATCACATGGGCCTTATTATTATGAATCAAGGTCTATTCCTTAATTAAGGGGTATTGGGCTCTCTGGGTCAGGCCTGTGTCAGGCCTAAAGCCTAAAATCCTCCGGTTCATGTACAAGCCTGAGACTCGAGGTGTTGAACTTAGGAATCGTCTTGTCTCGCAGCCAGCAATTCAGCAGGTCGACACCATGGCACTGTCTGGCTTTAGGGAGTTGATCCTTCCGGGGCTCGGATGACTAGAGCTTCCTGGGAAAGCGCAAAGCTTCAACCTCAAATTGCCTTGACCAACCTCGAAAACATGGATGTCTGTCGAAGAAGTCCAGAGTATGTCCGAAATGGCACTGTGGGCCAAAGCGGCATGCAGCGTGAGAGCCATGCTGTTCATTTTTCCGTTATGTGTGGAGAGCTTATAGGCTTGGGATGCAAGCTCTGTGTTGAAGGGTTCGAGGCCTTGGTAAAGACCTCGAGTTGTACAGCGAGGAACACGAGCCCTAAACCCAAACACCGGGTGCTTGCTTCATTCCACGGCTAGCCTCTATGCTTATCATGCAGACGAATATTTCTGCTATCGCAGCGCAAGACTCAAACTGCTATCGCAGCACAAGACTCAAATTGCTATCGCAGCGCAAGACTCAAATTGCCAGCAGGCTATGAACTTGTGCAGTTCGCACCGCCGGAACTTACATGATAGGGCTGGCATCCCCTGCCATTTCCGCTCAGTGGAGCTCGGTGACCTTGCACGGTGTTAAAGGCCGGCCCACTGTGGTGTTTGTTGCTCCAGGTGGTGATAACACCCGGTTGCCATCATCTTGGTAGACGGCGATGGTCTTGTCCGTGCCGCTTTCGTCGCCCACATGTGCCACGGAGAGCCTTTTTCCATCCACATCTCCGATTCTAAATTTTCCGATTTGGATGAAGCGATCGCCGAAAGTGATGCCTTTTGGCGCACCGTGAATGCGCGCATGTGGACCACTAAAGACGCCGCCGAAGCTAAGGTGACCGTGCACTCCGTCACGCGAAAATGCCAGAATGGAGTATTCCCCTGCATTGGAAGAGGCTATTCGAGATCGTCAAGTAGTCTTTGTGGTCGTGATGGACAAAGCCAATGCGAAAGCCGCGCAACTCGATGAAGTTGTCCCCAAAAGAAACAAAGGGCTTGGGAACTTCCCGAGGCTCGAACTCGTGGTTCCAGGCGTTCCAGTCTATCCGGGTGTTCTGGCCGACCTGGCCAAATGGGTCCTGGTTCCCTACGTCTGCTTCGTTTGTGCCGTCCGCGTTCACGACCTCGCCCGTGGCGCCCTTTTGGGTGGGAGATCGAGAAGTGCAGGTGGTCGGCGAAGGTGGCAAGGCGCCAGTCCCCGAGCTGCAGGAAGCCGTAACCTCAGAGGGTTTAGGGTTTAGGAGTTTAGGGGTTTAGGGGTTTAGGGTTTAGGGGTTTGGAAAGGTTTGGAGGCTTGGGCGGTCGGGTCCTACTCGCAAAATCTCCCGGCCTGGATGGCTCCGCAGTGCGATTGTGTGGGCCGCTCGGCCAGCACCTTGCCCGCCCAAGCAACTGCCCCAAATCTCAGACCATCGTCTCTGTAGACTTGGATCGTCTGGGTTCCATGGCTGACCACGAGATGATCCCATTGTCCCGTTGTGGATTCGTATCGCACGGCTCCGATTCGGAACTTGCCGATTTCCAGGAAGTCTTTCCCATATCGGACGCCGGTTGCGGGCCCGGCAACCATTTCTTCCCGGTGCCAGCTGCTGAAGTCTCGCGACGATTGATGGGGATAGGTGTTTCCGTCATACTTGAAAAGCTGCGGAGTATTCCCATTAATGTGGGAGATGGTGAGGTGCATGCCATCCACGTCTGCAAAGTCAAACAATCCAATTTGCAGGAAGTTTCGCCCGAAGGTAATGCCGTGAGGGAACCCGACCGGCCGATCCCATGAACCCCAGTCTCTTCGGGGTCCTGGGTGTAAGGTTCCATCGCTTTTGAAGATTTGTGCCGTCCAGCCATCCCTGGACGAGACGCTGAAGTGGTTTTCATCCATGGCCGCCAGACGAAAATCGCCGAGCTGGACGAAGCGGTCGCCCCAGGCCACAAAGCTCGGATCGCAGGGCCCAAAGGCCAAGTCGGCAGCGCTGCGGCAAGGCCATCGAAAGGGACGGTCGTCCATGAACGCAGTGCGAAGCCATTCGTCGTCGTAGTCCCTTTTATGAGTACCGTCTTTGTCAAAGTACTCAATGATCTTCTTCGGGTGGGAATCATCGGGGTTCATAATCGCAAGTTGACGATAATCCGCCGAAATGCGGAACTTGCCGATTTGAAGAAACCTCGGCTGTTCACCATCGGTCAACGAGTCAACCAGACCTTCGAAAAGACGGAAACCCTAGAATTCCTGCAGGAACTTGTCAACCACAAGGGTGTTCTGCTAGGCTGCCGCTGCTTACTTAGCCTTGCAGCAGGGCTGCCGCCATCCGAGGATGATGCCCGCGGGAGGCCCCTCTGCACGGTCCCTGATGGTGCGGTCCTTGTCTGTCGGAGGGCCGTTAGGTCAGAAGGCACAGAGTTTGGTGTTGGGCGGGCTTGGGGAAAGTCTTGTGTTTTGGAATCGCCATGTGTCTGCTGTGTCGTGAGTCTTCCCGTCGTGCTTCCACTCGCGAAGGACGCCCGGGGTCGAGGGGTCCATGTGCCTCAGAGGAATTTGATACATGCGGTGTACCGCAGTGAATTCACTTTGTCAATACGGCTTCTAAGCAGGCTGGACTCTGCGCAGAACCTTGCAATCTTTCATGGTGCTGCAGCCGGGGCTACGAAACCATGAGGCACCAGTCGTCGGCACCCAAGCGGAAGTTTCCAATTTGGATGAACTGGAACCCCATCTTGATGCTGCCTTTCACGTATTCGGCTCCTGTGGGCCTTGCGGCATTTGAACCCTCACGAACCCTCCAACTCTGAGCGAACGCATAAATGCCCCACTCCCCTCTTCAGGCCTCTCCCAAACCTCGGTCTTGTAGTGTGCTTTGCTATTTTCATCCGCATACTCGTTGGCGCGGCTCCATGCTTTGTCGAACATCATGAGCACGCTGGCACTCTCCTCATCGACATCTGTGCCGTGCAGGCCACTTCAGGCTGATGCAGGTGAATGCTTAAACTCGAAGGCAGCACTCGGGGCACTTGGGGCTGGGGAACCTGCATTGCACTAGAGAAGCGGCACGCGGCCCATCCAAGCCCTGAAACCGAGTCCTTGTGCGTGATCGTGAGCCGGTCATCATCGTGCTGGGCAATGCGGAAATCGTAGAGCTCGATGAATCGATCTCCAAAAGCAATCCTGGGGGAGGAGCAGAATGCAGCGAATGGAGTGGTCGTGGTAGTCGTCGAGAGTTCTGCTGGCACCTGCATGACGCCGTCCTCCGGCAGGCTCGAAACGCCAGAGCCCTGGCAGCCTATTTCCTTGGCACATGGAAACTCGTCGAAGCCGTCTGTCTTCCAAGGCTCCTCGCAAAAGAGCTTGTCCGAGCTTAGTAGCTCAACCAACTGCAGCTGCCAAGGGAAGCCCAGAGCAGCGATGGCATCCCCCAGCAGATCTCCAACGTAGCTTTCGAAACTGGAGAAACCAAGCAAACAGTCCCAAGGGATGTGTGCCGTCATCGCACCTTCCATGATGGCCTTCGCGATCATATCTCTCATCTCATTACCTTCGAGCATGTTCTCCAAAGGCGGCGGCAGGGCAAAGCCGGTGATGCCCAAGTCCGCGTAGATGCTCAGGACCTCACTGAAGCGACCAAAGCGACCGAGGCGAGGGGTGCAACTTGTGTAGCGTATACGTCTAGTGACGACGGTGGCGCCTGCAGTGCCTACAGCATTTTCTCCAGAGGCGATGCTCAAGACTCAAGACCTGAGGTGTAAGAGAACGCTGGATGAGTTGGCGCAGGGACCATGAAACCCCACAACACTCACAAGACCACACTTGTTGGAGGAGGCCTTCTTCTGTGCTTTGCCCTGAAACACCCAACCTTCATGGTGCTGGGGTCCCAGCTGCCGCGCCGCACAAGTCCAGCGGAGCTTTGGGTTTTCCGTCCTGCCAGATGGCACACGCAGACGCTGTGACAACAAGGTTGCATGGTGCGGCATTTTCTTGTCATGGCTCTGACCACTCACGGAGAAAACCGAGTACAGCGGTTCAGATGGCGGCGCCGGCTTGACGTTTCCTCATAGCTGATCCTGCCCACAGCCTCTGCTTGAGCATGGACTTGCGGGAAGAAGGTCACCGGAAGTCCGGGAGTGGGCCAGACCTCAGTTTCTCGGAAGCCCGCACACAGACAAAACCGCGTACAACTAGCGGACTCCACGCTTCTGAAGATGCCCCGGCTAAGCCGCCACGAACACTTGGCCCAACGCTCACGCGCAAGTTGCCTCCGCCGCGGCTTTGATCTTCTCCTCAGCAGGGAGGCCAACATAGCATAGCACAGCCGCACAGGAGAAGCAAGAAAGGCCTTGCCTTGTAGCTGACGTCAGTGACATCTGCGTACACCATGGACTCCTGGCTCGGGTCAGTGTTCATCTCCGCAATGCCTGGACCAGGGCAGCTGAAATTGCTTTGTTATTCACTCAGCTAGCACTGCTGAGTTGGTCATGCACAGCGAGGCCTTTGACTTTAAAGCCTACGTCGTACGATGTTGCCACCGTTCCCGTGAGCGTACCCTCGAGCTTCAGCGTCGCAAGCATCTGCACTGCCAAGATGACACCTTCGACTGCACCGGTCAGGGATACTACGAGGTACTGTTTTTGCAGGTCGCAGCGCTCGCTGCAGCTCCCGCCAAACAGAGGAAAGTGCGCCCAAGCTTTAGGCCAAGACGCAGACGCCCTTGGCGGAAATCATCTTTTTCTTGGGCTGCTTGGGAAAGCCCCTCTGCGCTTCATAGGTATGCTTCGACGGAGGCGTTTACATAGCCTTCGACAACGGTCCACTTATGCTGGTCTCGGCCGTGACCAGGCTTGGGTCGAAAAGGACGATGGCATCGATGCCAACGGTGAGCTCACCCTCACAGGACCCAGCAGGCTGCGGTGTGGATAGGGCCGTGGTCCAAGACGAGGCCGGAAGAAGCTCCGTTTCAAACATCTGGAATTCTCAAGAACGCCGAGCTTCTTCCAAAGCATCTGTGGGGCTCGTGCGGATCTTATCTGCAGCAGTATACGCCTCCTCCGGAGTTCCTGGCAATCCAACTCCTCCCCCCAATAACTCCTCGCTGCTTGTGGAGGCTTTAAGTCGAAACTTCTTGGCAAGGTCGGAAGTCTTGCTCGGCACTTTTTTTTATGTCCAGCTTGGTGGGTGGAATTCCGTCTCCTCCGACGTCTATGCGGCTCTTCGGTTCACCGTTTTCATCATCACTGCAGTCACATTGCTTGCCAAAGAGGGCCTCGCACTGCCCTTTTTTGCTGGTCGCCTCGTCCGCAAAGCACTGCACGAAGCCTTTGACCTCGTTCGCAACCTGGCATACGCGCCTAGAAACTCCCAAACATCTAGGAAACCCATGTTTGGGCTGCCTGTGGCCTTGGCTTTCCTGAAGGATACAACTTTAATTCACCGTGTCAATTTTTTTCGGGCTTCGGGCTTTTCTTGAGAGGTTTCGAAGGGGTTTCGGGCTTCCAAAAGAAAGCGCACCTCCACGGCTATGTCCTTGGCTTTGTTATAGACGGCCGTGGCTGCGGCCAGGATGTGCCCGGCCAACTTGTACTTTGCCTCGACGGTGGTTCGGGCCAAGGCTTGGAGGGTATTGCCCACCACCAAGGCAGTGCTTCCGAGCTCTTCGGCCGCGTTCTTCAGCTCATCATCCAGCTTGTCCCACCTCATCTTTGGAGCGTTGACCACCCGGTCTCCGACCACGGTGAAGGCGTTGCCGGCAGCAGACCCAAGTTGCTTACCTGGAGGATTCCGGGCGCTACTTAGACGGTTTCGGCTAGCTCTGGCATCTAGAATCTAGCTTCGAGGGTGCTGCCTGCAGTGAAGACCGCTTTGCCCCGGTCAGCGAAGGTTCCCGTGATTGCACCAAGGCCGCCCCCGCCCTTTCCACTTGCCACAGTGTCGAGGGACCCGTCGGAAGTCTCTGTGCGCTCGGCCACGGACGTTTTCATGGAGCGAGCGATCAAGGCCCCGTGCACAGAGAGGTTCAAGGACTCAGCCGAGGCTGTGACAGAATCCGGATTCAAAGCGTTCGCCTCCTGCACTTGATCAAGGACGGCCAGCAACAGTTGACAGCATGTCCGCTGAGGCACACTGAGAAAATGGAGCGACACCAAGCAACTGCACCTGCGACAGCTTCATTGCCACAGCCACGGGCAGCATCGCCCTGGCAGCTCAAGGTTTTGATTCCACAGACTCCGCTGATGCAGTCCCAAATCTGAGCCCGACACCCAAGCAAAGCCCAGCATCGTAGCGGGGGCCATGCAAATTGATTCATTGTACTTATACACAATATGTACGCAGCTGAGAGAACTTGCAAACACAGGGAGCCAAGCTGCGCTGCACGAAGAGGCACAAGTTGGGTGACCAAGCTAGCAGATGTCCCTCGCAGCCCCATGTCCCACAACTTAGCAGGTGCGTGCAAGTGCACTGTCAGAATGTCGACTCGAGGAGTGGGTGTGCGCACGCACCTTGGACAACAAACGAGCTGTTCAGGTCGACTGCGAGCTGGAGATCTCTTTCTGCCACCCAGACCCCACACTCCCCACGATCAGGACTGTTCTCAGTTGACCATCAGCCTACCTACCTACCCACCTGCCTGCCTGCCTGCCTGCCTACCTACCTACCTAAAAGGCGGTTAATATTTCAGGCGGAATGTTGTATGGTTTTAAAAACTGTTCATAAAGTTTCTGCAGCTCAAGCTGAAAGTTATCATGCTCGGTTCGGAGAGCAAGGTCATATGCCCCACCATACAGGCTGCACAACAGCTCGCGAAAATTCTCCAGAAGGCTTCGTAGTTGGAAAGAGAATCATTAGTATTAGGCATCAAAGATTCACATTGCATCTACACTGTCATATGAAAGTGCAGACTGCACAAGCCACGGCACATCAAACACACACACACACACATTTTCGCAGGCGACGCTGGGAGACTGTGCATGCATCACTTCGAGTGGCCCATATACATAGGCCTTACAAGAAAATCTTTGAAGCGGGAAAGACCGATGAACCATGCCAGAAAGCACTGCGAGGCATGCCAGCCCACTTGCAAAGCAGCCTGGACAAGCCAGGAAGGCTGAGCAGGCGCTTGAGAGGCACACAAGAGTTGGTGCATTAGCAGCACGGAGAGACCGCACTTAGTCATGCAGGGTCGGTGGGTGGGAAATTTATTTTTTTTGATAAGCCACGGCTTCACTGAAACAGCTCTGCATTCTCGACAGTATGCATTGCCAAGAAGTTGCAAAAAGTCGAGCATGGAGAGCAGAAACGAAAAACTTTTCCGGATTTTTCTTATTACCTCCGCAGTGGGCCGTGTGGACCCTGTGCATCAGGCATACACTTTTAAAAAGCTTGAAAAGAAAACAGAATCCTCAAAATTAATTGAAGAAAGAGCGTGACATGTAAACACACACACACACAGTTGTCACTCAATCAATGCCAAAGCAAGAGTGACTGTCTGTTTTGTCCACAGTGAATCTCGACTCCTCTGCACGGCTGGGCACGCATGTGTTACGCCCGCGTCGAGCTACGCACGCTCCCGGCGGTGTTAGCAACTCACAATTCTCTAACTGTTCATGTACTTTTTCTAAACACAGCATGCAGGCGAAACGAACGTTATTCCCCACATCTTTGTGTGGGGTTCTTACTTTTACTTCTTGGCGTCCGCCTCCCTCCTCCCTCCTCCTCCTCCCTCCTCCCTCCTCCTGCCTCTTTCTCCTTCCTTCCGTCCTTCCTTCCTTCCTGCCACTCACTCACTCACTCACGTCATTCATTCACTCACTCACTCACTCATCACTCACTCCACTCATTCACCTCACTAACTCACTCACTCGCTCACTCACTCATACACTCACTCACTCACTCACTCACTCACTCACTCACTCACTCACTCACTCACTCGCTCACCCACTCGCTCGCTCAATCACTCACTCATACACACACTCACTCACTCATACGCACGCTCACTCGCTCACTCACCAATCACTCATACATATACACACTGAGATAGTGTTGTCGGCACTCACGGATGGATGTCCACAAGAGACGTTACACTAGATGTGTTTGCACACGTTGTTGTGTGGTGTCATGTGATGTGATGCAGGCACATGGAGCCTTCGTGCAAAAGACGGAAAGCAACAAATGTGCCGGCAGTTGTTGGCTACTCCAATGCCTCAGAGGGCCCACAGGCTATCCGAATGCAGGTATAGTAGTGATCAAAACATTGCATCCACTCCAGTGACTTGACTTCGTTAGGCAAGGCTTGTCACTGGAGCTTTTGCCTCCCTGCTGACAAAATGTTGAAAGTCAAACGGTACTCTTGCAAACACACTCATGCTGACGAAAGACCTGAATGAGACTGTAGTGAGCTTGAGCAATCAACAGGGTGTGAATCTCTTATCTCTAGAAAAGTGCACACACACAGGGCCCCATTTAGGTGCAAGAAGGTGGCCAGCCATCTGCCAGCAAGAAAAAATGTTGGACTTTGCACCACTTACATGCCTTGCAGACGAGCAGCTGGTTAAAAGCATGGTTCTTTGCTAAGCAGAACGGTTGACTTGTGTCAACGGCCCGTGATTCTGCACGCAGTTCGACAGGATGAAGAAGAGATGGTGGACAGGCGTAGGTCATCTCAAACTCTGAGAAGAAAGACAAGCTTGCTTTGACGTAGAAGGTTACGACCAGCTGCATGGTGTCTCCCCAAGATTCAAAGAATAATGACAGCTCCGGAGGACTAGTATCCGAGTTGAGGGCAGACTTGCTTTCCAAAGAGCCTGCCTATCACTGCCAAAGCCAACAGCAAGCTTGGAACAAGATCGTTTCCGCTCCGCTCGGTGCGAAACAAGCCAGATGGGTTTCCTCTTGGTGATGTGCTGATGGCATGCTTCTGTGCTGTCCTAATCCTGCCTCTATTTTGTCCCAAGCTTGATAAAAGCATTGCATAAGAAGCGCAGGAGTTACTAGTTGGTCTGAATGATAGAATAAAAGACGCAAGTCCAAACGACTTGAAAGAAACAACCGAAATGAATTTTGCGTTGGAAACCTGGCTGTGGCCCAGTTCGATTTTAACAGCATGGATGCACTGGTATCGGAAGTGTTGTTTCGGAAGTGCTAGAGCGCGGATGTTGTTTTGGTTTTGGTAGGGCCCGGCATGGATGCACTGGTATCGGTTATGATGGCGGCATGGATGCATAGATGTCGGAAGTGTTGAAGATTAGAAATGCTGGAGAGCGGATGACGTCGAGACCATACTAACATCCGCGCTCCAACACTTCCGATACCAGTGCTACCGCCATAACATAACATTTCCGAACCAGTGCATCCATGCCAAGACCAAAACAACCTGCTCCAGCACTTCCGAGACAAGTGCAATGCCGCGCCAAGCTTGCGCGGAAAGGCAAAGCCCAAGTGCGCGTACGAAGTCCGAGGTGCGCGAAGTTGCGCGCGCGAAGCACACGCGAAGCACGGAAAGCAGCCCGCGCGAAGCTCGCAAAGCCACGGATCGCCACACGCAGGCGCGATGACGCGAAGCACGCGAAGCGCGAAGGTCCACGCGAAGCCACGAAACCCGCGGGAAGCGCGCGCGTGCGCAGGGGCGCGCACGAAGCCGGCGCAACTGCGCAAAACGCGCCCAGTTGCGCGCAAGCAGCTGCGCGAAGCACGCGAATTTGAGCTGCAAAGCCGCGGGCGGATCCTTATTGGACCTGCCACACAGAGGCGCGAAGCACGCGAAGCGCGCGCGTGACGCACTGGTATCGGAGGTGCTGGAGCGTGGATGTTATCGTGGTTCCGGCATGGATGCGCTGGTGTCGCACGTGCTCGAAGTCATCCCACCCCTTATTTACAACCGCGTTTACGAACCCTGGTTACTACAGGGGGTCAACCCAAAGAACTCACCCCAACAAACATGGGAATTGGACCACTTGCTAGGGATAACCACCCAAGTAGGTAACTTACGTTGTATTGGAAAGTTGGAGTGCATGGACTTTTTGGCACAGCATGGAGTGGATGGGGATTAAGTATGACAAAGTTAAAGAAGTGACCGTCCGACGAATACTGACGACTTTCAAGAACCCCTCTTTCTCGTTCCCAGCGTCTCACCGAGACATGACCGCGAAGCTGCAGCGACTGTGACGGCGCCTGGGGGGCTGCAGCGACTGTGAGCAGGGCGCCTGCGAGTGCAGCAAGTGTGCATGAGGGCCTGGGACTGTGGGGTCCGCTTGCGACTGAGGGGCGCCCGGGGGCTCCAGCGACACTGTGACGGCCTGGAAGGCTGCAGCGACTGCTTGGCTGCAGGGCGTCCGCGAGACTGGGAGGGCCTGGGGACTGTGACCGCAGTGGCTGCAGCGACTGTGGCCGCTTGGGGGGTTGCAGCGACTGTGAAGGTTCGAGGCTCTTTTGCAGACTATCCGAGCGCAAGCGAGCGCACCCGCCCCTTCGGCAATGTCAGGTTTCACTGGTCTGGCCAGCACTAACAGAGGTAGCGCTCCAGACACGGACACGGATCCCATAGAGTGGGGTGATATGGACCAAACTTTCGCTAGGCTTTGCAGAACTCACCAGACCTTCTTAAGGCTTACAATAC
>CAJNJA010017231.1:0-23739 GCA_905231915.1 Symbiodinium necroappetens
ATGCATACCTACCTACCTACCTACCTACCTGCCTACCTACCTACCTACCTACCTACCTACCTACCTACCTACCTCCCTGCATGCATGCATGCATGCATACATATATATATATATGTATACACATACATACATGCACAGCTCGTATGCTTCTATGGCTGAGGACATTACCCTTCTTACTTCCTACTTCTAAATTCTAGTGCCGAGAACAAAATATAGAATTTAGCAGCATCCTCAAGCCTGTTAAGCATAGTTACGTGCTTCTACTAAACTCGAACCCATGACGTAACCCTTAAAAACCCGTAAAGGAGCCCTTACAGGAATTCTTCGTGGAGAGTCAGGGGACATAGTAGACAAGGATGTAAGACGTTACGTTTACAAGCTGGTATAGCCATATAGTCATATGCATGCATATATATATATACATACACATACATGCATACACACATGAGTATGATTTTGTATAATACGCGCCCGAAACCCTGTCCAACATTTAAATTTCAGAACTCCAAGTTCGGGTTCCAGCGTTTAAGGTGTGCAGTCCTATGTCGGGTTTGAGGTTTTAGGTTTAAGAAGTCGTGCCAGGCTAGGGCTTATATATATATATATATGTGTGTGTGTGTGTATTGCTAGAAGTATACAGACACAGACGCATTTGCTTGTTCGTTTCCGTTGGCGTTGAACATGTTTGGTTGTTTATGTGTTTAGATGTTTGTTTTATTTGTTGATTGATGTGTGTCGCATCTAAGTATAGTTTGCCTACTCTTTCCATTTCAAGCATAAGGAATAGTCTGGGGCGTCGTGCTGAAGACTCCGGCATTCAGTTGGCGCTCGGGATTCTGGCTTGAGGAAGGGTGTGGGGTTTAGGGAGTTTAGGGTTAAAGAGTTTCAGAAGGTTAGCTGCTATTACATAAACCTTAGCATGTAATTGTTGGGTCCTTTGGACCCTTAAGGTTTAGGGCTTCGAAGCTCAAAGGCTTGCAGCATCAGACTCCGCTTCTCCAAGTTTCTTGGCCCTAAAGGGTGTAGGGTTTAGGTTAATTAAGTCCCCCTAAACCCTAGACCCAAACATGCGATCCTGCCCTGCGTTTACACGGTCCCCATGGCAGACATCAACAGATAATACTGCTGCCAAGTGGCTGGCAAGAGCTTTTGCTCAGTCTGAAAGCGATCCCAGAGACGACGGCAATCCCAAGCCTCGACCAGCCCCCTATGGTTTAGGGTTAAGGGTTTAGGGTTTAGGGTTTAGGGACAAGAAGAAAAAAGGAAAATGGCTGGAATTGAAGCACTATAAGGTCTTGAATATGAAGATGCGAATTTTCGGCCTTATACCTAATGTAGGGACCTTAATCATTAGAACAAGGGTTGGCGGGTTCCTTATTAGAATTATCGCATAATATACCCCGCAAAACCCGATTCCAAGCATTAAGGCCCCTCTATTAAGTGGACCGTGAAGTGCCACCAAGCCCGCAGATCTTTTGCCAACCGCCGGGCCACCCAAGGAAACCCCGAAGCGCCAAGGCCCTGAAGCCTGAAAGCCAGACAAACTCTGAGTTCTCCCGCACCCACCCTTAAAACTCTTTGGATTCGTAGTGTTTAGTCGTAAGCTGAAAGTGTAGCCATGCATTTCAGTGGCCCTAAACCCTAAACCCAAGTAAGAACTAAACAGCCCGACTCGAAGCTCCAAGCTCTTCAGCCCTGGGCCCTAAACCCCGAAGAAACACCGCAGTGCTAAGATGCTAGTCATCCTAAAGCTAGCCAGAATAATAATTGTAACTTTTAAGACATACTATCTACTACTAGTATAGAACGCCAGAAAGCCCCATCCAACAAGCCTAAACCCTACCAAACCCTCATACAACTTGTTTATGGCAGTTCTCTAAAGTAGGGCCCGTTTTGGGGTCCTTTTTAATAAGGGTGCCGTACTGTCTTGGGCACCTACACAGGGACCCTGATTTAGACAACTACCCATATATTGTCTAGAGACCCTTATAAGCAACCCTCCGATAGAAGGCGCTAGGTGGTTACGCGTTTCACTGTCCCCCTTAATTTGGATTGCGGTTTCTGGACGAATGAAAGACACTATCCAGTTCCTCATCAGGATACTCACAGTTATACATAAGGGACCCCCCAAAAAACCATCCTAACCATTGAGGCCCCAATGTCAAGCCCGTAGCACTACAAAGCCCCCTTCTCATTCAAGCCTGCATGCATCCAGTCGGGAACGCTTTTGGGATCCTCGAAGCGGGATGTTTCAGTGTAGGAGTGGCTACACAGTCGGAAAAAAAAGGTTTACAGGAGTTTCAAACGTTCAGGGGATTTTTGGGATTTGCGGCAGAGAGGCGGTTTAGAAGACAGGTTATAGGATTTCGAAAGGGTCAGTATGCGTGCTGTACATATGTATTTATGCCTTAAATATGCAGAAGGCTCTGGTCAGGATTCAGTAGGCTTCCGGTAAGGGTCCGAATTATCCAATACAGTATTTTGCTTTAGTAACACATTGTGACGAGTATCTCGTTGTAGCTTCGTATCGCTGCGGGGGGGATTTGATTGCTGGGTACTCCTTAGCACCTAAACCCTAAATAAACCTTGGATTCTGGGAGTCCTAGTATTGTGTATTATGCAGTGTTACTGCATGAGGGCAGTAGCTTACATGAATTTTGAGCCACCTAGATCATGTTTACCCCCTGGTCCCTCTTCCCGAAACCTGAAACCACCAAAGGCCCTAGCCACATCTAGCCATTAGTCTCTACGCAAAATCCCTTCGAATTCCCTAAGTCCCATGACCCCGAAAGCCCCAAACCCTTGTAGCTCTCCTGAAAAGCTCTTGAAGGGTACGTACCCTTGAAGGGTACCCCTTTAAGGGTACCCTTTAAGGAACCCTGGTTACTACGTTCTTATCATCCCCGCCCTAAACCTTTGTTAATCCCTTGAAGAGCCTTTTATGGATACCTTTTTGGGTACCCGTTAAGGAACCCTTAAAAGGATCCCTTATAACGGATACTTTACGGGTACCCTTTAAGGAACCCTAGTTCCCAAGTCTCATTTCCCTTCCAGTGCCAGGCGTCTTGCAGGCTTTGGTCACGACACGCGTGTGGTTCAGGCCACCTTTGAGAGTTTCGGAGTTTCGGGGGAGAGACGCGACAACAAAATCGGTAGACTAAATTCTAAGGTTTAGGGTTTGGGGTTGGGCTTTTCGGTTTTAGGGTTTCGCTTTTAGTGTTTAGAGTCTATGGCCCCCATCAAGCGATTAGGGCCTGGGTTTGTTGAGGGGTTCCTTTAAGATTTATATTTGTTGTCTGTAAGGGATATGCAAAATCGGTAGACTACTTGGAGATTGCTTCACTGTCTCACCTAGTGTGTGCCTGTACAGGCAGGATATACCCATCACACTAAATTAAAAAATAAAAAGACCACCGTTGAGCCCTGTAGGGCCCTTATAAATCTTGGATCAGGCTTTATAATCAATGCCTGCAGAAAAAGTAGGTTGTGACGGGTTGTATAGGGTGTAGGGTTTAGGATAAAAGGGATGTGGGGGTTTCGGGGTTTGCGCATTCATCGTGGGAGCAAGCAGGCTCCGCGCTGTTGGATCGAATGTTTCGAGTCTTCGGGTTTCGATTTACGGGCTATTGGTGCTGAGAGGGGCTTGAATGCTTATGGGTACTTGTAAGTGCAGTTATCGACTTCCGAATTTGGGTCATAGCTCTCATTGTTTTGAAAAACCCTAGCTTAGTTGCCAAAAAATTACCCATGAGTCTTCAAATAACTCTACGGTTCAAAATGCACCACAAGCTATTTAGCCTTGTCATAGGGTCCTAAAGCCCCTTAAACCACGAAAACATAAGCCCCTAAACACCAAACCGTCTAGACCCTTACCCTTTGACTGCTCTGTCTTTGGCCCTGAACCTCTACCTGGACCCTAAAGAACCTACCTTTTTAGGGTTCCTTATTATGAATTCTTTATGGAAGTCCTTAAAAGAGATAGGTTCTTTGGGGTTTAAGGGATGTTCCAAAGATGACTTGACGGCTTAGGGTTTAGGGCGGCAACACTCAGATCTTCAGCCTGAAATCTGCGATGAGGCCCTACACAAGGGTTCAGGGTTTAGAGTTTAGGGTTTAGGGTTTAGAGTTTGGGGTTTAGGGTTTAGGGTTTGGGGGGATACTTACCCCATACCGCAAGACGGTTGATGATAGGAATCCTGCATTACCCATAACTATAGGAATACACCATAGTTCCCATAGTTTAGGGTCCTCAAGGTAATGCAGGGTTTATATCATCAACCGTAGTAGCCCCTAATATAGAAACCCACAGTCTAGCATATAGCGGGTACTTAGGACCCCTTACGGAAGGGTTTGCACGGTTTGGGGTTTAGGAGGTAAAGGTTCATGTGCGTTTGAAGTAGGATTACCTGGGTCTAAGCTGTAGGATGGTAAGTTGCGGAACTTTATCTTCAAGCTACCGAAATAGGATTCTATAGATGGGTTATAGTATGCCTGCATGTATTACGGAGACTTATATAAGTCGAACTCCTACAAAGCCGCATCTAAGCACGTACCGAAAGAAGCGTTATGCAGGACTTCATATTATGCTTTCCTCAACTAGTCACAGAAGCTGAAGTTAGGATATCTAAACGCCGATGGCTACATAACCCTTGTAAAAGTCATCAAACCACAGAACACCAGAGGAAGTGCCCGCTGCCGAGGTTCGCAAGAGCTCAGCTTGAACCAGATGGCCGGAGTCTACAAAGTGACAAGATTGATGAGGAAGACTCAGCTTAGGGTTTAGGGTGCACTTGTAGCCAAAAAACTCAACGTCGGTGGGGGCTTCGGGGTTCAGGGTGAGGAAGACGGGGTACGTGTTAGGAAAACTACATTTCACAGGGTGTTATATGGACGACTCATAGCAATAAAGCCTAAGACCATACTATTACTACAGCACTACGTTGAGCCATGGGGCCAAGGTTTCGCGTTCAGGCCTCGTAGGGCTGCCTTCTCAAGTTTTCGGCGCCGGGCGCGAGCCCTGCGTGGGAGTTTCTCTTGAGACGCAAGCCGACGTGAAAAGCCCTTTGGTCGGGGCATCCCAGCTGAGCCCTACAAGAGGTGAGGGTATCCCCTGACAGTGCCCATGTTGTCATTGTAGTTTAACAAACCCCGTTCGACAGTCAGGCCCCGCCATCAAACCTTTTAAAGACGGACAAGACCTTTTCATATTATTCCTAATTATAAACCCTATCTAGTCGGTAAAGGCTTGGTCACCCTAAACCCTATCACCCACAATGGCCTAAGACTGTTTGGTTCGACGAGACTCCCGAAAGCAAAGCTCGAAAACGGCCTTTACGGTCAAGGGTTTAGGGTTGAGGTTTCGGGTTCGGTCTTTAGGGTTAGGGTTGTAGGGTAAGGGTGTGGGGGGGTTGTGCCTCTAAACCCCGGTGAGCTAGGGCTAAGAGCTTCAAAACCACACTCCACCATGCGATGCCCTCTGCATGATCGCAGGCAAAAGGCGCGAAAGAGTTAGAATATTAAATGGGTAGTTCTCTAAATTGGGGTCCTTGTTTTAGGTCCCCAAATTGTACAGCACGCTTATAAAAACGGACCCCTAAAGGGACCAGAACTACCCAAATCACCCAAACCCCGAAAGCCCAAACCCGGCATCTTCGGCAAGCTCCCATGCTGCGCTGTCGAGCAGAGCACCTGGCATGCCCAAGCGGGAAAAACAGGAGCTTTGGGCCGGAACTACTTATAGCACGTATCACGTATGCTATACTATAGTATCTTATGACATCTGATAACCCAAGACTCTATTCTGATGAGGCGGATTTAGGTCTCAGGCTTCCGTTCCGACGACTTTGCATCAACCGGCAAGACTTTCCATGTTGATACATTCTACCACAAATGCGCATTTGTTAGCTCAGGTTGTGCCTGTTCGTCTTACACCCCAAGCCCTAAACCCTAAACCCCAAAACCTAAACCAGAAGCCTCCGAGCCTCTATAAGTCTATAAAACAGCGAACTGTCGAGACAAATGCCGTTGTGATTTGTGAAACCCTTCCAGCAGAAGAGCCCCTCGTATGCTGTCTTCGGCAGCATCTTTTGCCTCGACTCCTGCTGCTTGTTTGCGTAAATTCCGGAAGGTTTCGAGTTAAGGTTTGGGCGTGGGTGGCGTCCCGGTATTTTCGGGCTTGGGGGTGTTGGGGTGAGGGGTTTACCGTCATCCTAATGCAAGCAAGGTACTTCCCAAAAGATGAGCATACCTGCTAAGTCCCAGGCCGTATCGATGTTTCTTCGAGTTGGAACCGAAGCTATAAAAAGTATGATAGTCGTGAAGCCCGACACGCTTGTCTCTTGGGGAAGCCCCGAAGGTTTAGAGTTCTTCCTTCAAGAGTCTTGCTTAGGTTAAGTGCGTTTTGGGGCCGGAATCCCGGGTAAAGCTCCTCTATGACTCTATGCCCTATGCCTATCAGCCTACAAGCTTTTCCCTTCCGATCTCCCTCGTCTTTGTTGATCTGAGAGATCTGCACGGCAGAAGCACTGGGCAGTGAAGAGCGCGAATGGCAATCGAAGGAGCAACTCTGACCCCCCACACGGCTGACCTTGAATCCTAAAACACCAGCACTAAGCCCCATGCACTTAGGGCTCGAAGTCCTTTGCAACGAGGTATTTGAGCCTAGGAAGGTTAGCAAGAATGCACCCTCAACCATGACATGTTTCACTTTCCTTTCGGCTCACAGACTAGAGCAGCGCCGGGCGCGGGAGGTCCCCGAACACTGCGCCAGCCGAGGCTGATGCTTAGTGCTTGGGGTTTGAGGGCCTTGGTTGCTGCAGAGAATAGGGGCGAGGGCAGGCCCCAAATGTTAACAGTCGAATCTTTTTCTAAAAACCTTGAGGAAGGTGTCCCGCTGTTGTTTGAATCAGGAGTGACTTGGGGCTTTAGGGAGGGGAGTTGTTCTATAGACATTGGGCGCGTCACTGAGGTTGAGCAAAGGAGGTTTCAAAGTAGTTTTGTCCGTGGCGTCCAGAGAGTTTTGTTTGGGTTCGGTCGTGCTGCCGGCAGCGTGGAGCCTCTGCTTGGGTGCAAACACTCAGAATCAGATGATGTCGAAGGGGCCGCTGTGCTTTTCCAGAAATGATCATCCCCGTGCAGCTTGAGCCTTAACCTCGGGGCTGACTTATACCTGGACCCCAAGAGTACGTAGAATCATAGCCTTTGTATAGGTTTTGGGCCATAAATATATTTTTACCTACTTTTAGGGGTTTAGGTATAGGATTGCTCACCACATCTTAAAAGCACACACGACCGGAGTAGAAGCCCCCCCCCTCTCGAAAGAAGATGTTGGTAAAGCGGGCTGTAGATGGCGGCCTGCCTTGTTTCTGTCCTAAGTCCCGAACCTGCAGCAATGTAGCCGACCGATTTCGCGTGTTGGGTTGGCTTTAAGATGTTTGAATTAATCGGAGAGCAAAAAAGCAGGATCAGTATAAGAATAGTCTGCACCATTCGGCCGAGTAGCTCCGCTCCACAAGCTTCCCTGGCACTCCACGTAGGCGAGCAATACGTGCAAGTCGGTTCGTTGAAACACGCAATCGCCAGCCAGCATGGGACTTGCAAGGACAGATGGGAAACTTCACGGCGGCGCACCGAGCAAGCCAAAGTACGGGCGCCGTCTCCAGGCCCGAGATGGGTGCATGTGCCCGGTCCACCGTTCAGTTTCTGATATGGATGTTGATTATGTAAACGACACCGTGAGTTCTTCGTGCCGTGGATATTCGGGCCGCAGGGTATGTTGAGTGTTCTGTCAGCATCTTGCCATTGATAAGCCTCCTCTTGGTCTCTGCACACAACCTTTCTACACCTGTTAGAGTTAGCTCTGCTGTAGGTTGCACACTACACCAACTTGGCAAAGGCACCAGTCCGGATGAGCATCTCCTTTAACCGTGAATGCCTTAATCTTGTTACTGTTGACAGCAGTAAGACTTGCTCAATCATGGCAATGGCGGCGGCCTCAGGCAGTGGCGAGCCTGCAGCCACTGAGTCTTCACAGATTCCGACTTTGCCCCAGGAGATCATTGATCAAGTCATGGCAGCGCAAGAACAGATACAGGAAAGTGAAGTCATAGCGCTTCAGGGCGACTGCTTGACAGTCAACAGGAGTTGCTTGGACCAGCTTCAGGCACAGGTCGACGAAGTCGAGCCCTATTGGGCAATCTCCATAGTGGGCAGGACCGGCGCTGGCAAGAGCCACCTCGCGAAGCATGTTCTCGAGAAGATCGCGGCTGATGTGTGCAAGTTGCCTTTCAGCGTGAACTTCGACGAGTTGGACTGTGGTTATGTGCCCGTATCAGTGACTGGAAACGTCAGCTGTTTTGCACGAGGTCACCGGCTGTTCTTCGATGTTGAAGGTACCGGTGGGACATTGCCACTCTGCCTTCGCATTCTGTATGGTGTCGGCAGTCGCCTTAAACTTACTTCGGCCGAGCACGAGGAACAGGAACGGAGGAAATCCTTGGTGAGCAAGTACTTTCCACCTTTGGCCCACACAATTTCCAACACCGTCGTGTATGTAACACGCGAACCATTGAACTGTGATGATTCCGTCAAAGAAATCAGAGAATTTGCCCTATCCATAGGGCAGTCGGCCAAAGGAGTACGGCCTTTTTTGATAATACTGCAAAACCTATGTCCGTTGGGTCAGCTGCGAAAAGGAGTCAAGTCTCAGCGTGAGTTTACCGAGGAGTTCTTGTCCACACATGATGCTGACAACTTCATGCGCACGACCTTTGCGGGCATTGTTTGCATGACTTTCCCGGATTGCAATGCCTATGACAAGAAGAAGAAGCTCGACGGGGAGGAGGTTTTTCACGAACAGGTGTTAGTCCTCGAATCGTTGCTTGACGAGCAGTATGCACAACAGCAAGCGACACGCAAACACCATCAGTGCGCCCTACCTGCACGTTCCCTGCTCACTATTCTTCCCGTCGTCGTGGAGAAGATCAACTCAGGGTTACCAGTTTCCATTCCGTCGATTTTGGTGGAAGACATGCGGAACAATCCAGACCAGGATTGTCAAGTGCTTCAAGGCACGTTTGATGCAGTTTTCGCGAAAGCCAAGGCAGTAGAAGCGGTACGACGAGGTGACGACTGTCTGAATGGACTTTTTTGGAGAAGACCTGTGCAGTTTGCTTGATTTCAGCCTCGGCATTTCCGCTCACTTCCTGGCTTATAAGTTCTTCAAGGAGGACAAGGCAGGCTTTCCTGATGATTGGATCACAAAGCAGTCGGCTGCACTCCATGATAAGCTGATTGCGTATTTTCGGGCCACGTGGTGCGTTTGCTGTGCCAAGTATCCCCATCAACACGAGCACGGCCATGCTGTCCATTGCTTTGCCTCGTCGATTGGCCATGATACACACACAACAAGTGAAAAAGTAATTCCTGCGCGATTCGGCTGGATTTCGCGGATTTTTCTTCGCTGGTTTCAAGGTGGGATTTACGATCGTTGGGACGGCAGTTTTGAGCTGGATCCAGACCTGCAGAATGCTCTTGAGCAAGATCGCTTTCTGAAAGTGTTGCAGACGGAGACCTTGACAGCAACCAAGCTGCTCCGCAAGGCTAAGTCACACGTCGGTGCAAGCCCAGACGATAGCCATCCGACCAACCCGGTCGATGATGAGTCATTGACAAGTTTCCAGCGCCACAATGTTAAGCACCTTTCCTCGTTCATCGAACAGCATTTGCATGGTTTTCGCCCTCTTGTTTCGCAGCAAGTGCTGACCGAGCGTCCTACCAACATCTTCTGCATTTGCTGTTTTCATGCTGTGGAATGCAGGCAGCCTTCAATTCTGTTGTGCCAGAAGTGTTTCAAGCTCTTTGACCCAGATGGACGTAGCCCACGCATCGAGAACGCACCTGACCATTGGCTGCATCCGAAGTCGTCGGGCATTCCTTTGGTCAATGTCGGCGTCCTGGAGTTTCACATGCTTAAGCGACTCCTGGCAGTGAATCAGGCTGGCGAGCTTGGCAAGGGCAGGGACGTGGAGCGTGGTCGCCCTGCTTATTCTCAGCTGGCATTGCGCCATGCATGGCATCTCGAGAATGTGACACTCTGGAATGCATATCTTGCAGCAAAAGACAAAGTTATCAACGACCGCAATGAGTTGGAGCAAGTCGGAGTAGATATATCCAGGGTGGTCCTGACTCGCCTTGATGAGATCTCAGCACTTCTGCCGGGCAGACTGGACAGCAGAGCAGGAGAAGTGCGATTGCTGCACGGTACGAGCCCTAAAAATGTGCTTCCCATTTTGGCACAAGGATTGACAAATCGTGCGGCTGTGAGAGATGGTGCTTTCGGCAGTGGCATCTACCTCAGCGAGGATCCGGAGAAGTGCGACCAGTACACCGGACCTGTGGGAGATGATGCTTTCATGCGGGATTTCAGGAGCCACCTACCAGGGAGTGAAGATGTTGACATGAGTGGATATTGCTTTTGCTTTGTTGTTCGTGCTCTTTGTGGTCATGCGATGTGCATTCAAGGCCTTGACCCTGGAAAGCAGAGAGACTTAGCTGGCAGAGATGTGTTCCGATCACAGAAGGGGATAGACCTTGCGCAGATTAGTGGTACCCGAGCTGCAAACCCTGTGCACTATCACTCTCTCATCGTGGAGAAAGGCAAGGCTCTCAAGCGATTTCGAGAGTTCATATCCTTTCATGAACAGCGCGTGTACTTTGAATATGTGCTTGCCTATCAACGTGTTTGAAGTGCCGCTGGGAGGCAAGATGGAACATGCCGGATGGGGCACCCGGCCTGTTCCTTGTGGGCGAAGTGCCTCGCAGAGATTGTCAGGAAAACTCAAAGTGAATGAGTACGTCGCCACGAACTGAGAGGCAACGGAAAGCGGAATTCCGAAAGTCTTCATCAAGGAAGATATGAATCATATGACTTCAGACGGCTAGTTAGTCGCTCACGCTCCTCGTGATAATTTTGTTGGACCACAGGAAATCGTTGTTCACAAGATGTTTTCTTGCATAATGGTTGTGCTTTTTGGTTTTTCTGACGGAGCAAAGAGTGATTAATGAGCAGTGCTGTTTGAAGGTCCCGAGGCCTCGACAGCCACGCATGTAATTACAGACACAATCAGTAGCATCAGTGCATGGTGCAAAAAGGATCGTCAACACTTGGCTCGAATGCTAAGTGCCAGGACAGCAATGTAGGCCATGCATTTGCTGCATGGCTTCTTTGATTTTTGAGTTACCATGCAATTTCACCCTGCAGTTCCATCTGAGTCGATGCGCCCATGCTTCTCAACAGAAAGCTACCCCGTTGACACCTGATCCAACTTTCCGCAGGCTGCACATCACACCAGCTCTTCGAGGCTTGGGCAGCGGCCGTTTACCTTAGCGGAGTTTCGTGTTTGAGCTTTGCGTGCAGGTGTCAGGCATCAACACTGGGGAAATTCCAACCGAGGGTTCGTTCAGTGCTTGTGTCGTGAAGTTATAGCAGATTCACTCGCCTTCAAAGTATATATCGTTGCCTGGATACAGGTTGGTATAGTTGCAGTCCTGAAACTCATCACGACACCGGAGCCTCAACTTAGCTTCTGCGGTATCCCTTGAAGCTCTATGTACCTTGAGAATGATATTGAATGTCTTATGTTAACACGCATATCTGAACCCTAAGCAATCTGATTCGAAATGCACAACCCTGAATGCCTGAACAGTCAGCCCGGAGCCCGAAACCCTGAACACCATAAGCACAATAGATCCGCCGCAGTCCTGGTACTTAGGACCCGTTACGGACGGGTTTGCAGGGTTTGGGGTTTGGGAGGTAGAGTGTCATGGGCGTTTGAAGTAGGATTACCTGGGTCTATAAGCTGTAGGATGGTAAGTTGCGAAACTTTATATCCTCAAGCTACCGAAATGGGGTGCTATAGATAGGGTTTAGTATGCCTGCATGCATTACTGAGACTCACATAAATCGAACTCCTACAAAGCCGTGTCTAAGCGCGTACCGAAAGAAGGGTTATACAGGACTTCATATGCTTTCCTTAATCAAACCGAAGGTAGGATTTCTAGCTATGGCTACATAGCCCTTGTTAAACGTCATCAAACCGCAGAACGCCAGAGCAAATGCCCACTGCCGAGGTTCGCAAGAGCTTAGCTTGAACCAGGTGGCGGGAGTCTACAAAGTGACAAGATTGGAGTCTGCAAAGTTCAAAGTGACAAGAATGAGGAAGACTCACCTTAGGGATTTGGGTGCACTTGTAGCCAGAAAACCCTACCGTCTCAGAGTCATGAATGAGGACTGATAACCAAGAAGCTAAATGACGAGCTGCTGTGAGATACAGGTGGGGGCTTCAGGGTTTGGGTGAAAGAAGACAGGGTACGTCTTGGGAACTCAACGCATTTTCAAAGGCTGGACGACTCATATAGTTAATAAAGACATATAAGGACCATACTACAGAAGGCTGTTGCGCTATGTTGAGCCACAGGGCCAAGCCCCGTAGGGGTGCCTTCCCAAGTTTTCGGCGCCCGGCGTGCGCTGTGCGTGGGAGCTTCTCTTGAGACGCAAAACTCCGTCAAAAGCACCATGTTGCCTGCGCAGGGAAAGAAGAGTTTATTGGGTCGAGTGCACAAATCCCTCTACCGGTAACTGATGGTTCCTGGAGTTTGCATTGACCCCTCAAATCTCTCAGCTCAGTTTAGTTTGTTTGTGTTCCTTAAACTAATGGAACAAGCCTTACACCCCAAAGTCTAATTTTTTTTAGACTACAGGGTGCCCTGACACCACGAAGGTAGGATCCCCACATTTGCGCTGCTTAGGCCTTGGTCCCTGTGCTTTTTTGGGGGGAGTTCCAGAACACGAGGGACGGAAGTCACTAAAGCGGAAAACGCCTATGTATTTCTGGCTCTCCTTTACACTTCACTTTCTGCAAGATGCTGCCAGTCTTCTTTTTTGAACCTAAACCTGAAACCCTAACCCTCAAAACCTCAACCCTCAACCTCAATGACTGACGTTTAAAATTGTTAAACAACCCTTGTGCAGGAAGCCCACCGTGACACCCCACCCAAAGGGCCCAAGTACCATTAGAGTAGCTACTTAGTGGCTATTTGGGCCCCAAAAGTACATACTATACTAGTACTTGGACCCTTTGGGCCATATGTTTTTGTTGACTCAGGGTCTACTTGGAGCAACCAAGTTACCAATAAGACTATACATGCTCTAGGCTCAAAAGAACGGAGGTGCTTTGGCTGTTCCACCTATATAGATGACGTCAGAGTTTGAACTTAAGTTTGCATGAGAGGTTTTTTTTGTGAAGCCTGTTGCTTGATCGCCTGTTCAGGCCATGGCCGTATCGAAAGTTTCCTGGATCTTGTGTGGGGGTATGGGTGCACTACACGAACTGTTCTTTTGATGTGGTGTCGTAAGGTTAGTTAGAGTTCTCCCTTCAAAGGTCTTGTGTGTAAACCCTATGCTATTCCAACTGTGCCTTTTTAGCCCCTGGTCGGGTGAGGTTCACTGCAAGCATTCTCCCTCTCAATGTCCCTTCTGTACTCCCTTCAACCTTGGACCAGCCTAAGCTCTCCATCCCAAAACCCTAAACCCTAAACCATCCCAAAAAGTCCTCGCGGGGGTGCTTCGGTTGCTCTCTGGCTGACTGCATAGAACACGGGCGGCCGTGCATTCCCAGCGCCGAGGCGGATGTGTGTTTTTGTCGGGCTTATAAGGTTTAGTGGTTTAGGGTTTAGGGGTTTAGGGTTTGGGGGTTTAGGGTTTAGGGGTTTAGGGTTTAGGGGCACGGCTTTTATTTAGGAGTTTGGACATCCGGGAGTGACAGAGAAACAGGGACCTTGGTACACTAGTACAGACTCAAAATACGAGGTGTCTTGCAAAGCCTCGGAAATGGTATCCTGCCCACTACTTGTACTGGTACTAGTACTCTTAGTTCAAGTACCGGTATGGTGGTGGTATTGGTATTGGTACTCGTACCAGTACCAGCACTAGGACCAGCACTCTTCCCAGTAAAGCCCGAACCAGCACTAGCACTAGTGCTAGTCCTGGTATTGGTACTACTAGTACTAGTACTCGACGACCATGACCAACACTCCTGTTCAGAACAGTCGCATGATCAAAGTATGTCCGTGTTGGCTTTGTTCTTGCCGGCCACGATGTGCAAGGAAATGGAGCTCCAATGGCACCAGTCCTTGCAGAGGCGCAGAATGCAGTGTTTGCTATTCTGCAGCTTGTGCTAACTGTAGGATATTTATGAGTTGTGCAGTTGACAAGGCATGCTGTCTTCTTCAACTGCCGGGCTCGAAATACATGAACTCAGCACAGCCTTCAGTTGAGTGCCAACTCCACACCAGCTGCGATGATGCGGCGTTTAGCGCGGCAGAACCTCGCTATGGCTTCTCGGGCAGTGTACATAGAAGCCTTAGCTCTTGAAGCGAATAGACGCTAAATCCGAGAACCCAAACCTAAAGCCCCAAAACTCCCTGACAAACCTTGAGTCCTAGAGCCCTGCCGAATCTTAAATCCTACGACTTGACACTTGAGGCCCTTATCTTCATGTTGGCCGTTCGGGATGTTTCTGCAGCAAGAGATGGATTCAATGCGGCTGAGATGGTCTCTTTGTCTGCCAAAGCGATGGAGCAGAGCAGCAAGTTGCATGACCAGGTCGCAAGTGAGCTTTTGGCTTTGGCACCCTAAACACCCTTGGGCACCTAAACCCTGAAGCTTTGCAAGTGTCAGGACCAGGTCCCGATAGTCAGCTTTTGTTTCTGCACTGTTGCGGTTGCGTTAAGCGGTGCTACTGTTTGACAGAATCTTATGCCTACTTGTGGAAATTTCAGGGCCTTGTCCGTCAAAATTATCAATATGGTAAAGCTATATATGTAAACTCACTTAAGCGTGCCTTCCTACCAAGGTTTCATGAGAACTTGGCTGATGTTGCTGCTGGCGGATCTTTCTCACTGCAAACGATGTGGGCGAAAGGGAAGGAAAATCCGCTGCTGACCCAAGGCCGCAACCTAAATCTTAAGGGTCCATCTGCCTATGTGGTATGTACGTGTAATTATGTATGTATGTATGTATGTATGTATGTATCTTGTGTCAGTACTTCTGACGTAATTTTTGGTTTTGGGATGCATCAGCTGCCGTGGTCAGTTTGCACCGAGCGTGCTGCTTAAGATGTGCTGACTTGGGCATCCAAGGGGCGACCTCACATGGACCAATGCCACCATCACCTTCAGCTATGCCAGTGGTGGTGCAGGGGAGCCAGAAAAGTACGTGGTGATCACTGGCATGGACAGGAAGTACCGTATCCTGCCAGATGCTGTTGTGATGACGAAGGCCCGAACTCAAGAAAGGTTGCCCCTTTGGTTCCTGTCGGGGTGATTGTGTTGCTGAAGATCAGATCCTTGCAAGGAGCTGAAGACTATGGCCGTTGTGGGCATCTCGGGGTGGCAGGGTTTGGAAGGTAGCTCGTGGGGATCCATCCACTATGACAAGGACGACATCCTTTGGATCCGCACAGAGATGAACCCTGTCATCGGCGTCACCACTAGCAGCACGATTCCTTGGCGCTATGCCGGTTACCCTGTGTACCAGAAGGGCTCTGCGACACCTTACTACTTCTACAAGGGAGTTCAGGAAACGATTGATATCAAAGAGGTAAACATGGCATCGGAGCGGACACCTTCCGAAGTTCATGTGGAAGTCCCAGGGCATAGTACAAAGCCACTAAACTCTCCAGATCGCCAAGTCATGGCACTGGTGGATGCCATGCTGGGCCAGAGCTCTTGCCTGAACAGTCCGAGCCAGTGTGCCTACCGCTGCTTCTACAACTCCGACGACGACAAGTGTGGGCCAGTGGCATTTTGTACGGAAGTTGCGAAAGGCTGGGTTCAGGAACTTGTTTTCAGCTACGCTACACTATTCAGGAATGCAACGAATACTGACTTCAAACGTTGGTCTGGCAGTAAAGACTAGCTCTCCCCTGTGGCACTTTGATAAACTTGTCAATTCTCCTCCTGGTTCGAGATACCCTCTATTGAGAATTTTTTGGGCCCCTTTAAATGTACAACTCAGAGAACCCTAAAGTTCCAAACTCTCAGCGCAGCCAGGTGAGAGGCCCAGTCCCTTGGCTCCGTTTGGCGACCAGCAGAAATGCAAAGCAGTTGGTGGCAGCAGCCATGAGGCAGCAGGGTCTTGGGTTTAGGGTTTAGGGTTTAGGGTTTAGTTTAGGGTTTAGGGTTTCCAGTGTTTAGGAGTTTGTTTTGGGTCTGCTAGACCCGAAACCCTAAACCCTATAGGGTTTAGGGCACAGCAGTCGTGAGGCGGCCGATGAGACCATCGCGAAAGAAGCCATCCCTGCATTGAAATCGATGGCACTGGACGCTACTTCTTTGCACATGTCTTCTCAGAGACCCCCAACATCTTCAATTTCAGGAATTGCCCTCAAGTCAGATGTGAGTTCCTACAATCGTTTAATGGACAGTTCTTGATGAAGTATTGATTCTCTAAACTGGCCCTAAACCCTAATACCTCAACCCTAAACCCCAAACCCTAAACCCTAAACCGAGTCTCTGGGATCTCTCCACGGTCTTACCACTCGACACGAGAGTCGCCAACCGCAAACCTCTAAAACCTAAACCTCCTACACCTCAGCCTAGAACACTAGGGTTTAGGGTTTAGGGCTTAGGGTTTAGGGCTTAGGGTTTGGGGGTTTAGGGTTTATTTCACCACCAAGAAGTGGCCCTGACCCTGAGGTTGTCAAGAAGCTGGAGGACATGCCAGCAGTATCCAAGTCAAGCGCTGGCAGATCCAGTATGAAGAAAACTGCCGCACTTTGGGAAGAAGCTGGGCACTTTAGGGTTTAGGGTTTAGGGTTGAGACAGATACTGATTTCATACCGGTTCCTAAGGGGTGTGTTTTTGAAGACACTACTGGGAACTCTTGATAAATATCCCCCCCCACAAGGTAGGTCGGCCGGTGGCCCAGAACGTTTAACAAAGCAATCCAGCCAGGATCCCAAACCCACGCCGAGCCTGAAGACTAGAATTCAATTTGGGAGGCTTCATGGACGCGGGTTGCAATTAGTCGGGGGGGGGGGTGGTTGGCAAGGGTTTTTTGTTCAAGGGGGGGGGCTCTGGTGGAAGAGGCCAGCGCCTTTAAAGCACGGTTTCAGCCAGGTCCGAGGCCCACGCGGGATGCCTTTAATCACGCGGGGGTTTATTAATCAAGAGTTGACACTATACAGGAGCATATGTCAGTGTCTGATTCGGGTCATCTCCGGCATAGAGAAATTGCGTTGCCGTCATAGGGATCTTCAGCAAGGAATCTGCAAAGTTGTGACTTCAGCTACGTTGTCGTGACTTCAGCTACGTTCTCCGGCATGCTGTAAGGCCCTATAAAGCTCCAGACACACCCTACAAACCCCGTAATGGTGGCATTTAGAATTCCTTGACAAGAAGCCTCAAAGCCCTAAATCCCACGCCCAAAACCCACAGCACTCAGCCTAAAACACGGAAGTTGAATTTCTCACTTCGACGCCGGGCCTAAGTCACTCCTCAACCTTAAACCCTGCCGCCGCCGTACAATCGAATGAAACGGTTCCTCCAAAGCCTTTTGGTCAAGAAAAGCCTTGGATCATAGCACAGACCTCTTGTAGTCTAACGCATGTACCAGAATTGAGGAGTTGTTCGAGCCTCTGGGGAGAAGAGCCTTAAGCTTTTAACCTTAAGCTTTTAACGGAGTAATAAGCATCCCCCCGCTCTGGTCTCCCGAAAGAGCACGGGCAGTAGGAAAAGAGGGTTCAAGCACAACAAATACTGAAACCTAATCTCCCTGAAAAACTGGGCATCGCAGAAAAAAAGGAGCTGAACAAAGCTCCTTTGGACCAGAGACCAAACCCTAACCCCTGAACCTAAACCTGAGAACCCTGAACTCTAAACCCTAACCCCCAAACTCTAAACCCTAAACCTGATACTGAAACCCTAAGCTCCTTTGAGCAAGAGACCAGGAAGCCGCCGACTTGCTTCAAGTCTTGGAGACGCTGCCCTCGAGGCCCTAGGATTTATAAGGGTTTGGGTGTTTAGGGTTTAGGAGTTTGGGGTTAGGGTGTTGGATTTTGGGGGTTTAGGGTTTACGGTTTTGGGGGTTAGGGTCTACCCATAGGCCCCTAAGTAGTTCCTTTTTTGTGGTTTATATTTAGAATCCTACAAGGTAACCCCAAAAAGGAACTACTTAGGAGCCTATGGGTAGGGGTTTAGCGTTGTAGGGTTTAGGGACCCTACAGCAGTTCGACGACTCAGAGCAGTTTCTGGCCTCTTGGGTTTGGTAGGGTTTGGAGGCTTAGAGGTTCACGGTTTAGGGTTTAGGGTTGGGCGGTTTAGGGATCAGGGTTTTAGGGTCATATAGGGTTGAAAGGGGCTTCTGGGCTCGAATTAGTTAAGGGTTTATTGGTTAAGGGCGCGGCCTTTGGGCTTAGTCTTTGTGTCAGGACAGATCCCGAAGTTGGGAAGTTCACAGCGGCGCACAGCCGAGTGAGCCAAATGGACATGAAGCATTGGCGCCATCGCAAGGCCAGGGAGGGCCCGTGATTAAGGATGTTTGGGGTATAGTGTGTCCAAGTCGGAAGGTCCTGCCCGGAACGACAAGTAACTTTGGCACCACGGGTGGCTTGTTATGTTCAGTGCTTCGTGACCAGCCTGGGAAGCCCAACTGCCCGGAAGCCAGCCCGCTAGGATGCACCCCCGTTTGGAAGCCCTAAACCCTAAACCCTGAGCCCTAAGCCCTAAACCCTAAACCCGAAACCCTAAACCCTTTCCCTTGGAAGCGCCGTCACAGGACCGCTTAACGACTGAGCAGTACAACGCCGCAGCGAAGAAGTCTGTCACAGAACTGCAAGATTCCACTCAGTTCTCCGTGCCTGCAAAGTTGAAGCTCTGCTGCAGTGAACATAGCCGGAAATCCAGACACTTAGTTTCACGGCCGGCGAGCCTTGCTTCAGTTGAATGGCAATGGGTAGCATGAAACCCACACGTCATGTCAAAAAGCTGACCGCAACTTCCTCTCCTAAATGATTTAAACCATAAGTCCTATAAGCCCCCTAAACCCTATAAACCCCTAAACCCTTAAACCCTAAATCCTATAAGCCCCAAACCCTAAACCCTAAACAGTGCTTGGCTTTCCTGAGCTCCAAGGCACTCTGAGCTCGTAGACTTCATGCTGAAGCGCCCGGCAATCGTTATTGAGACGGCGGCTTGGGAAGACCAGGGTTCCTCCCTTTAGGGTTTAGCGCTTAGGGTTTAGCGTTTAGGGTTTAGGGGTTTAGGGTTAGGGGTTTAGGGGTTTAGGGTTTAGGGTTCCCCCCGGACCTGCCAAGATCCCTGAATTAAGGAATCTACCTTATAGGGTCTAGGGTTTACGGGCTTAGGGTTTAGGGTTATATTAACGATCCTCATAAAAGCTAAAGGTATATTCCTGAAATCATATGAGGTATACGGATATATAACCAAAGGTGGGTTCCTTAACTAAGGGATCTTGGAAGTCTGGTGAAGGTCTGGGTTTACCTTTTGCTCTAGAAGGTTGGCATATTTCACACAAGCTATACTTACTTCCTCAAAACTCAAAACGGCAGCTTCCAATTTTTTGGGGTTCGTCTATTTGTGTGTCTACATTTGGGTTTGTATATTTTTGTGTCTACTAAAAGGCCTCACCAAAAATTGATGCGAACACTTATAAGAAAACCACAGTGCGGGACCTTACAAGCCTGCAGCACCACGCCCAAGTGGGCCAAAGCTCCATTGTCAGGACAGGTAGTAAAAAGGGTCAGATTGCGCAGACTACTGAGGCCAATCAGAAGACTTTATCTAGTGAACTCCGCAATTACAACACCTCAAACAGTCAACCCAAAGCCCGAAAATCCGAATAGAGCCCATGGTACCCTCAAGGCACCCTCTTAGGAACTCTATGTAGGCCCTGAGACACCAGGTCAAGCTGGAGTCCAAAGACAAGTGTTTGCTCAAGGACGAGTCAGATGCTGAGAAGCGCCAGTTGATGCTCTTTGTGAAGTGTCTCGGTGCCAAGTGTTTGATTTCCCACACTACAGTACAGTCTCCCTGAGGTATCTTGTGATTCAGAGTTAAAGACTCTACCCTAAACCCTTTAAGCGCCACAGTCTCTGTGAGGCTCTGATGTATTTTTTCATACACTTTCCTAGACCCTAGACCCTTCAAGCGCCACAACAGAGGTATTTCATGAAGGTGCCAGGTTACAACGCCGGGGATCTTGCTGGCCACACGCTTTCATTGCCGACACACTGCCAAGACTATCTGAAGAACTTGGGGAAAACGTCCATCGCAGCGGTGCTGAGCTCTTGGGTCGTCAAACTTATGCTTGGGGTTTGGCCTGAATCCCACAATTAATATGGCTTTGGGGCTTTCTTTTTGTGAGGTATTCATAGAATATGTATGTTTGCGAGCGGGGTTCAGGTAGGGTGGTAGTCTAGGGCTTATGGGGTCTGTCAAATCTGCCTCAATTTATGAATAGGATCGGGCGTGCGGGTGTGACTGCAGACAAAGGGTTATGGCTGCGGGTTTAAGAGTTTAGTTTTAGGGTTTTAGGCTGTATAAAGGGGTCTACAAAAGGCCTTAAGGGTTCAGGGCTCAAAGGGTTCAAGGATTTAGAGGTTTAAGGGTTAGGGCGGCTGAGGCACGGCTGGCGAGGCGCACGGGCACATGGAGAACGCGGACTCAGGTACGGCGTCGTCGCTGGAGCTGAAGTCCGAGAGAACCTTGTTGCAAATTCCCCCTAATTATATATAAACCCTAAGCTTCTAACCCTTAACCCCTCAAGCCCTAAAGACCCAAATCCCTAACCCCAAAACGCCTGAAACCCTAAACCCTCAACTCCCAGACCCCTAAACTCCTCAGCTCCTCAAGCTCCTTCAAACCGATGTCCGAAGACTCGCCCAGGATTGCGCCTGGCGGTGAGTCGCGATGAGGAGGCCAGCAGCCTCCTGCAACTGGGCTTTTCTGGTGAGGACTTAGTGAGGGTTTAGGTTTTAGGGTTTAACTAGGGGTTTAGGGCTTATAAGTGTTTAGGCGTTTAGTATTTAGGGTTCAACTGGGGGTTCAGGCTTTAGGAGTTTTTGGGTTTAGGGTTTCGGATGTAGGGTTCTTGGTTTTTGTGCAACTACGCTTTTGTTGTGGAAGCTTTTGGTGGGGCTGAGGGAACTTATGGGGTTCGTAGTTGAGGTTACAGGGGCTTTGGTTGAGGAGCTGAATGAAACTTGGGCTTTGGGGTTGAGGGCTCTTGGTTTACGTGCAACTGGGCTTTTGTTGAGGAACTTAGTAGAGCTTGAGGCGTTCTTGTTTTAGTTCAATGGGTCCGGTTTGCGGTTTAGCGTTAAAGCTTGTTCCTCTAGAAAACTTAAGTAACTTAAGGTGTCATAAAAGTAATAGGGTTGCATGCCAAATCGAACGGCCTCAGTTTCAAGTCCGATTCTCCCAAGAAAACCAGCATATCATGCCCTTAACGTAAACCTATAAGGCCTGTAGGAGACCCTTTGGGGCCGGTTTAGGCTTGAGGGTTCAGGGTTTAGGATTTAGGGTTCAGGGTTCAGGGTTTAGGGTTCAGGGTTCAGGGTTTAGGGTTTAGGGAACAAGATCCCAGGCAAAGCGACTCCTGGATGGATGAGTCGGAGTCTGCGCGAACAGCAGCACCTCGAAGTTGCAAAGCGCTGATCATGCGGTGCTGAAGCCTTGTAGCCTACCAGAGCTCGCGTTTTTAGAGCCCTGCTATCAGGTATTGAATTCATAGGGACGCTACGAAAAGGAAGGTCCTGGTAGGTTAAGGTATGTCTACCGGTATTTCCTGTGCAGTGGACATGTTTAGATGTCAGAGTCCCCTGCACTGAGTTCCTGTGGATCATCCTCTGCATCATCGTTGCCATCGTCTGCCTAGTGGTGGCCGGGGTACTGTTCCTAGGGTTCCGCACTAGTACCCTTTTGCTCTTTGATTCTCAGATTTCCGTAATCTCCCATTACGGGAAATAGGATACCCTCATTAATGCGGGGATGCTGGAGCACCCACTCAACCCTCGCAAAACTCTATGAAACCCTATTAGCCTATGGCAAACCCTTTGAGCCTAAACCCTAAGCCCTAACCCTAAACCCCAAGCCCTGTGTGAAACCCAGAAGCCTTGTAAAATCCGAGGTTCACCGGGGCGATCGGCTCACTGGGCGATTGCTCTGGATACCATGCTTACAACACTGACGGCGCCTGCGGGGATCCTCGATTCGATTTTAGAGTTTAGAGTTTAGAGTTTAGGGTTTATTAGGGGTTAGGGCTTAAGGTTCAGGGTTACGGCCTTCGAGAGACCTTAACTGTAGCCGAAAAAACCTAGCTTTGTTTAGGGTTCCTTATTATGGCTTCCGTGTATAGTGCCTTAGAAAGGTAGGTCTTTCGGGCCGCAGGTAAGCCCTAAACTTCCTAGATCCTATAAACGCCTATAACCCTGAACCCTAAACATATGCCCCAAACCTTAGACCCCTAAACCTTCCAAACCTTACCCTAAAGCTCAAACTAGCCCAACTGCCTTCTACAATACGCTCTTTGGGCCGAAGACTTAGTCCTCAAGGCTATAGAACCCTAAATAATTACCTCTACTATTCTGGGGGTTCCTATTTTATACTTGTAGTGATAAGGGTCCCCCAAACCCCATTCTAATTATTGAGGCCCCTATATTATGTAAACTTCTAAACCTTTCTTGGAGGATACAAATAACGCAACAGTATCATCATTAGGGTTTTTTAGGGATACGTATAACTTCATAAAACAGCTACCCATAGGCCCCTAAGTAGTTCCTTTTTGGGATTACCTTAGAGGATTCTGAATATAAGCCACAAAAAGGAACTACTTGGGGGCCTATGGGTATAAGCTTTATATCTTGCTTCTACAAGCTTAGCGTATTCCTGGACCCCTAAAGCCCTAAACCCTGAACTCCTCAACCCCAAAAAGCCAAATCTTGCTACACTTGCGTCTGTTGCGCAGAGGCTTTCTTTATTCTGGGTCTACTCGGCGCCCTGGTCGTCTTTGGCAGCTGGGCTGTTAAAGAAACCTTTGTAAGACCGGTGCAGCAACCCTTATAACAAGTTTTCTTATAAAATGACAGAAGCCTCAAACTCAAAAGGGCTTAGACCTATTCAGGCCCACTTTGCAATTTTCAATGCAGAAGCGTTGGGGATTGTTTAGGGTTTAGGTTTGTAAATTCTGTAGAGCCGCGGCACCTATGTGCATTGAAAGCGGCCAGTGGGTTCGAAGATGTTCGCCGATGTTCGCTGCATCCCGGCAGCCATCCGTGACGTCCGGTGGGCAGTAGATCTCGAACTGAAGCCCTTGAACCCAAATCCGAAACCCGAGAAGATCAAATCTTTCCAAGATACCCATAGGCCCCTAAGCAGTTCCTTTTTGGGATCACCTTATAGGATTCTGTATATAAACTACAAAAAGGAACTACTTGGGGGTCTATGGGTAGTCAGTCTTACGAACTGGCATTCGAGCCACATGCTGCGAGACTCGCTGAGGTGCCTTCTGCATGGCATTCCCCGTTGGCCTCACGGTTCCTGGGTGGCAGCCCTAAGCCCTACCTGGACCCCAAATAACCTACCTTTTTAGGGTTCCTTATTATAATTTCTTTATATAAGGCCTTAAATAGCTAGGTTCTTTGGGGTTAAGGTAAACCGTAA
>CAJNJA010017231.1:26035-36317 GCA_905231915.1 Symbiodinium necroappetens
ACTACTACTACTACTACTGCTACACATCCCTCCTCTATATCGTTTCAGCTTAACTTAAGTTCCTTAAGGCTTCGGGTAATAATCGTTATGCCTGGTAAAGGAGTAGCACAGCTGTAACATAATATGCCTCCAACCCCATTCTAGTTGTTTCCAAAACATCGTGTATCTATGCTGCATTGCAATGTGAAGCACTGGGCCTGCGAGGAAAACAGAAGTTTGGATGTTTTCGGGTTGTAGGAGGGGAGTTCGAAATGCTAGTAAATGCCGAAGCAACACTTCAGCTGCCCATGAGGGCATTTGTGGTTTGGGGTCCGTCCTACGTCCTACAAAAAATCTAAAACTGTGTTTTCGTTGTGTGTGTCATTGCGAGCGCTTTTTTCTTGGACGAGCGGCACATTTAATGCTGACGTCAAACACACGGCATGTCTGTAGACACTGTAGACTGATGCTGTAATGACGTCTACTGAGACCCTACTCCCTAAACCTTATGCACTAGCACATAGAACCGTGGCCTTATCCTTTGTCTTGCCGGCCCGGCTCCGACTTTCAAAACGGAGATTAGTTCTTTAGGGCTCTATAACTGTTAGGGTTTAGGGTTCAGGATTACCTATCGTCTCCCTTGTGGGTCCTCTTTTGCACCACCATTCTTGATTCAGGATCCTAAAAGGCAACCCGAAAAAGGAATTACAATTCAGAGCAGAGGTAAGTAAACCCCAAGCCCTACAACGTAGACCCTCAAACCCCCGGCCCTACACCCTAAACCCTAAACCCCAAACCCTACATCTCAGCACTAGCACAAAACTAGCACGTCAGAAGAGCTGGGTGTCATAATAGCCGCGAAGCAGCCCTTTAGGGCTGAATCACCGAAAGAAGTTACGGTTCAGGAGTTCGGGTTTAAGAGTGAGATTTCTGCCCGGACCCTCAAGCTTGCTTTACTGGAGGCATTATGGTTTCCAATGGAGGGTCCATCAATTACTGGGCGTAATCCCGAAACTTTAAAACTCCAAACACTCAATCGCACGTTTTCCATAACGGAAGTCTTAGGAGAAACCCAAAACTAAACCTAAAACCCTAAACCCGATCGAAAACTGTTTTAATTCTACTTCTCAAGCCCCCGAATTAGACCCCTGAACATCTCTCGTATGGACCTTGCTAACACCTTATGACACATTAGGGGAGCTCTGGGTCCGAAACATATAAGCCTTCACGTAAGAATGTTGCGTTGCAATCTCAAACCTAAGCCCTGAGCCTCCGTATAGTAATCCTTGCACTTTCCGTTATAGCAACCCTTGCAGTAGCCTTAATCCCTCGCATGATCTTCGGCTCGCAGCATAGAGGGGTCAGGCGCAGGGGGGCCGCGCACCGCCGAAGCCAGGCTCCGCATCCTCCGATTTAGGGGGAGTCCCTCAAAGGATCACCTTTGGATCCCTTCAAGGAACCTTAAAGGTAGAGATTCCCTTTAAGGACCCCTTAAAGGTAGAGATTCTTTTTTTTTCAAGGAACCGTTAAACGTAGAGATTCCTTTTATAGGGAAACCTTAAAGGTAGAGACTCCTTTTAAGGAGCCCTTAAAGGTAGAGATTCCCTTGAAGGAACCCTTAAAGGCAGAGATTCCTTTTGTAGGGAAACCTTAAAGGTAGAGACTCCTTTAAGGAACCCTTAAAGGTGGGTAGAGATTCCTTTTAAGGATCCCTTATAAATGGATTCCTTTTAATTCGATCCCTTCAAGGAACCACGTAGAGGCAGGGACTCCTTTAAACGGATCGCCTACAGATCCCTTCAAGGAACTCGTAAGGGCCCTCTCTCTTGTAAGGGCTACTGTAGGCGTTCCATAGCTACCCCATCCTAAACCCTTAAAGGAACCCTTGACGCTCTATCACCGAACCCAACCCCCAATCGCTAGACCCTAAACCCCAAAACCCTACAACCCTAAACCCCAAACCCTAAACCCTAAACCCCAAAACCCTAAACCCAACCACTCGACCCTCTACACCTTTAGAATCAAAGGGGATCCTCCTCGGCCTAGCCTGCCTGGAGCCTAGGCAACCGATGCCTTTGGGGTTCCTGATAGTTCTTGATGTACGTCTTTAAGCTCTCAGGAATTATGTTGTATTTTTTTTAGAAAATATAACTCCAGGGGATTAACGTGAATATTTGTTTATATTCTGGGTCTGAGGGCGGCTAAGAAAAAGGTAGGTTACTTGGGGTTCGGATAGAACTTTAAGCCTGAGGGTCTAATTTTAGTGTTTACTGGTTTAGGGTTTATAATCGGGTTTAGGGTTCAGAGGTTTGTGGCATTTCAGGGTTTAAGTTTAGGGTATCTACCCATAGGCACCCAAGTAGTTCCTTTTTGGGATTGCCTTATAGGATTCTAAATATAAGCCATAAAAAGGAACTAATTAGGGGCCTATGGGTAAGCCCAGGTAAAAAGCAGGGCCGACCTAAGCCCTACAAGTCGGACTTTAATTTTATAACCTAACTACAGCAGAAGCCAATCTGCACAACCGGGCTACACCTAAATACGCGAGAATGCAGGTCCCCCAAGTCTATAACAGGCTCTAAACCCTCAGCCCTGACCCCAAAACCCTCCTAAACCTCAAACCCGCAAACCCTAAAACTCCAAAGCCCTAGACCCCGACCCCAACACATCACCTCTGCCTGTCTTCGAGGCGCAGGGGGAGAGGTGCACTCTCCCACCATGTCGAGCAACCCGACGCCGTGCCCCGACAGCCGGTGGAGAGTCATTGTCCGACGTATTCTGGGATACCCTGCTCGAATATAGGACTTTCCGAAAATTAGGGTACCTTTTTTTTGGGGGGTCCTTATATTATAATAATGATCCTACTATTGGGGTCCCGCTATTTTCGGAAACCCCCATATAGGGGCCGGAGTAAGTTAGCAGGTTATTCTTGGGGGTTTTGTACGACGAGTTTGGTAGCATATACCCAAAACCCTATTCTAAGTATTGAGGCTGTAGGTTATAGTAACTCCACAAGGTTGAACACTGAAGCCAGTATATGATTAGTTAATGCTGTAACACCCTATCTTTACTCTGAGGTGAGGATGTTAACTTTATTACCTTAGCAGCTGAATAGGAGAGCCTTCCACCTTTGGACATATGCAACATTGCAGCCTGAACAGATACTAATACTATTTCTCAGGGTCCCTTCATAAATTTTTCGTAAAACAGCACCTGAGAAAGCCCAATTTCTAAACATTATAAGGTCCGTACATCAATTAGTAACCCTCAAGCCCTAAACCCTTAAACCTAAGCCCTAACGCCAACAAGACTGAAACAGCAAGAGGTACATCGGCAGCAAAATCAGCCTCGTCTCGGGCTCCGAGATCCGCTATGAAGGAGTTTTGTACAACATCAACACCGAGGCCGAATCCGGAGTTCTTGTTTTTGGGTTTAGGGTTTAGGATTTCGGGGTGTAGGGTTTAGGGTTTTAGGGTTAAGGGTTTCGGGGTTTAGGGTGTAGGGTTTAGGGTTTCGGGATGTAGGGTTTAGGGTTTTGGATCCCTTAAGGGGAAAGAGTTTCGAGAATCCGTGGTTCGAGAGTAGTTATAAGAGTCGGCTGATATAGGGCTTGGCTGCTTTTTTGAAACAGGGTTCCACAGTGGTAGTTAGAAGGCGTCTTATAGGATCTCGTGGGTTTTTATAGTTGTTGTTTGCATGAAGTTCCTTAGAAGGTTCCGTCACGGGCTTGTCTAGGGGTTGCTATACCAAGAGGGTCCACATACACTACAATTCTGGAATTAGGTTCCCCAAAACCATGATTAGAATGGTCTTTTGGGGTCTAATTCCATAGTGGTAGTATCTTTGGACCCTCTGGGATATGGTTAGATAAACCCTAAACCCTAAAGTTGTACTATTTTGGCTTTAAGGATTCCATTCAGGGTTCCTTTGGCCTCGTCGAAACGTCTTGATCTTCTACAGCATGGTAGTTCCAGTCCAGTGCCCAATACCCTACCCTATACCCTATAGACCGTAAACCCCTAAACCGTCCTCATAATCCCTCTTCGTTTTCGAGGACTCTTCGTCAATAGACCCTGCAGCAACGCTCAGGAATTCGAAAACCCTCTTCAGACCTCCACATTTCTTCGACCTGATAAATTTCGAAACCCGGACCCAGGGTTGACCGTTTTCAGGACGTATATAAGGAAATCAGAATAAGGAACCCAAAGAAGGTACAAGAGCAAGCAAGGTGCATACCAGGAAACCCTACATGTAGTTACGAATGTAGACCCTGATGAAGGCAACACGGCCCAACTCCCTTGTTCAGGAATCCTGCTATTCCTGCCTCAGTTTATGGCCACCCTAATCTCGGAAGATACCGTCAAACCCTAAACCCGCTCCGCTTCCCTTGCCGGCGAGGAGGCAACCATTGCGTTGCAGTCGGTGAGGTGTTTCGGCACGGAGGGGAGGAAGATGCCTGGCAACCCAGAAGCATGACAAGTCCACGAGGGTTCCCTAATGCATTTATGGTAGAAAGCCCCTGCAAGAAAAAGAGGGAAGAAGCATAGGCCAACTGTCAGAGGCCTCTATATCAGCAGAGCTTCATGGATTTATGCCTTGTTTATTTGAGGTCTCGGGGTGGAACAGAGGGGCCAGTGCTGTTCTTCCCTGAAAGCCCTTGTAGAAATAGCCAACTCTAACTAGTAAGGCCCCTGAGCCCTGGCTGGGTTGGGGGTGCGTCAACCCTAAACAGGTAGGTTAGGGGTTATAGTAGAAGAAACGTGTATGTAACATACTAAAACAGGACATAAGAGAATGCAACGTCATTTGATTGAACTTATACAGGGCTCAGGGCTCCTGAGGCAGAGGTATATTGGCGAGCGGTGGCTTTTGCATCCTTCTCGGTGCTACTTGGTATAGGGAACCTTGCTTCACACAGGGATCCTGTTTGCTTTTGTGAGGTAAGGAGACTCCCCAACCTCGAAGTTAGGCGAACCATGATGCAGGCCGTACAATCTCAAGCTCTTAAAGGTTCGTGACGTGTCAGGGATTTTGCTCAATGGTCTGGGGTTGAGGGGAGGATCCGGAGGTGGGAGGTGTGGGATTCGGATGCAGGCTTGCCTCCTCTCGTCCGGCCTCCCCGTTTCGGAAAAGACCTAACGAGAACCCAGCTCTGAAACCCCTAAACCCTGAGCCCGTAAACTCCTAAACGGAAAACTCCCTCGACCGAGGCCGGAAATTCCTCCTTCCAACGAGGTCTATGACTTCATCATCTTCAGCGGCCAGGACACATTAGAATCTCTGACCCCGACCCCTTAAGCCCTGAGCCTTTAAGCCTCCTGTACGCCTTTATCCCCATAGTCTACGCTCTTCAATCACGTTGCTGGTGGTTATGGTGAGTGGTGGTGGTGGTGGTGGTGGTTTTGGTGGTGGTGGTTTTGGTGGTGGTGGTTTTGGTGGTGGTGGTTTTGGTGGTGGTTTTGGTGGTGGTTTTGGTGGTGGTTTTGGTGGTGGTTTTGGTGGTGGTTTTGGTGGTGGTTTTGGTTTTGGTTGTGGTGGTGGTTTTGGTGGTGGTGGTGGTGGTTTTGGTGGTGGTGGTGGTGGTTTTGGTGGTGGTGGTGGTGGTTTTGGTTGTGGTGGTGGTTTTGGTGGTGGTGGTGGTGGTGGTTTTGGTGGTGGTGGTGGTTTTGGTGGTGGTGGTGGTTTTGGTGGTGGTGGTGATTTTGGTGGTGGTGGTGATTGTGGTGGTGGTGGTGGTGGTGGCGGCAATGCCAGACAACCCCCACTGCCCCGAACCTTGAAGCGCAAATTCCCCCTATAGTCATATAGCCACAAGCCACCCTGAAATCCTACAACCCTCAGACCCGGGAGCTAATTTACAGGCATAATTCAGTATCCATACTGTCCATACTATTCATGAGGGGTCCTTACTATACTTAAGGCCCAATATGCAGAGGACATCAAGGATCTGACGGTCCTTGAATCTGGGAACAGCCCTGCCGTTGCGCCCTCAGGGTTCTGGCTTGCCACTTCTTCATGGGCTGGGCCGCATGTTTAATGTAATATTAGCATAGGTACCCGAATACCCAGAATAATTGGACCGCTTTGAGTCCCTTATGTTTATAGCTAGAGAAAAGTACACCCTGGAAGCGTATTTATTAAGGCCCCTCCATCGGCCGTTTCACTTCCAGTGGCTTTGGTAGGAGCGGCTTTAGTCGGTGGGCGTTCATGGCCAGAAGCGAAGGGCTGCAACTAAGGCCAACATCAATTTCTAATTCTAAGGACCGATGCTCACTCCCTAAACCCTACCTGGACCCTAAAGAACCTACCTTTGTAGGGTTCCTTATTATGAATTCTTTATGTAAGTTTTTAAAAAGGTAGGTTATTTGGGGTTAAGGCAAGCCCTAACCCCAAACCCTAAAAGCCCGAAACCCCTACACCCTAAACCCTACCCTACACCCTAAACCCTAAACCCTAAAAGCCCTATACCCCAAACCCTAAACCCCTACACCCAAAGCCCGACGCTCCAAGCCTCAGTGCTTGGTGGGTACAGGGGTCCGTGGGCTTGCGGGGTTAGTGTAGAAGCCTCAAGTCTGTGTAATACGTTTCCATACAGCGTTTTAAGTATACCCTCATGCCTTCATAAATTTCACGATGAGCATTTTTAGTATACTTTATAATTAAATTTCACTATGAGCATTTTTAGTGTACGTACTTTTAATAAATTCACTATGATGCAACCCAGCAACCTAATTCTGGTCATTCAGGCCCCCGATATTATTGGATTTCGTGCGAAGGGGCAGGATCTCTGGGGCGGGCCACGGATGCAGGGATCGTGGCTTGTGCGCGAGTCTTTGGGGGGAGGGGGGGAGGAGGTTCTTATCAGATCTTCTGGTTGTGACGCCATCATGATGTCTGTTTTTTGCGATTGGTCGTTACCTAAACCCCCAAAACTAGGTAAGATAATGGCCCAAAGTCCATAGAAGACTATTATTCTACATACTTTTGGGGTCCAGGTATTCTTGGATCAGGATGACAGCCACCAGGATCTAGAGAATTGGACTTTTGGAACATCTAATATTTTCCCTGATACGGCCTAAGTAAGAGGATTTTACCTAAACCCTGAACCCTAAACCCTTATAAGCCCTAAACCCTAAAGCCTAAACCCTAAACTCCAAACTCCTGAAACCTAAACGGTATCATACATAGGGGCAAAATCGGCCCATGGAGTTCCCCCAAGCCAGCGCCTGCCGAGATCAACGACCCAGCGATCCTGTCGGTCAACAAGCCTCTCGGCTGAGACCTCCTTTCGGGTTCTAGGGGCTTTCGGGGCTCTAGGGGGTTTAGGGTGTAGGGGTCTACAAGGGTTACAAAGAAGGGTTCTGTCGAGGGTTCTAAAGTGGTTCTGTTGTTGCTGATATTTTTGTTTTCTGGGGCATTGCCGATATTTTGGACGAGACGATCGTTCCGATAGTCTGCGGCAGTATCGATAGCTCGCAGTACATAAGACAAGATTGCGTCCATTAGCGGCACTTGTGCACCTGGAGACATTGGGAGTTTGAAATGTCGAGTTTAGGAAAGTTGGGCTTAGTGGCGTTATGGAGCTGCAACCCTGAGAGTTTCAGTCTTCGGGGGTTTCTACTGTAGCTCTCAATTTAATCTAGGCATCTAAAAAATTCGCAGTGTCTGACATTTAGCAACAATAAATCTTTAATAACAATATTCCTGTAGTAGCAATCTTTCTTGAGGTTCTGTTAACTGTACTGATGGACCCCTAGAAACTCTAAACCCTAAACTCAAACTACCCTAAACCCTAAACAAAGTGGGGGTGGTGGTATGGGCCTTTGTGAGCACGCGCGGCCGTGGTCTCTGTGCATCCGCGGGCGGCGAGGCGTAACCGACCGTGCGCTCAGGGGTATAGGGTTTAAGGGTTTAGGGTTTATAGGGTTTAGGTTTTAAGGGTTTAAGGGTTTAGGGTTTATAGGGTTTAGGTTTTAAGGGTTTAGGGTTTAGGGTTTAAGGGTTCAGGGTTTAGGGTTTAGGGGTTTAGGGTTTAGGCTTTAAGGGGTAAGGGTTTAGGGTTTCGGGAAAAGACAGGGGCCTTAGTACTTGGAACAGGGTGTTGGGGTCCTCTGTAGTGTAGTGCTGTAGGGACTACAGAGAATTCTAGATCTGAAGGCATTACTGTATATATTCGTGCCACGCCCGAAAACCCCCCAAACCCTGAAACCCTAAACCCCACACCCTATAAAACCGTAAAGCCTTATATATATCTAGGTACATCTATCTGTACATGTGTGTATATATGTGTGAAAAAACCCTAAACCCTAGATCCCTAAACCCTAAACCCTAAAACCCTAAAGCCCTTTTTTATCCCGAAACCCAGCCTGAAAGCTTGGTTTGCTCGTCCGAGGCCGCCCCCTGGGGGAAAGGACGCCCTCGAGGCCCTAAAGGCAAGTAATAAAGAATTGGAAAAGGGTTCCTTAAGGGCTCCTTTGCGGGGGTTTTATAATTAGGCTAAAGGGTGGTAATATGTATACTATAAGAAATCCGGAACCCTATAAGGAATCATGTAGGTAATTTTTCAGGCTTCTAGAGTAAGTATGTGCGTCTTTCGGGGATCAACGCCGGGGTTAGGGATCGGGGTTAGGGATCAGGGTTCGGGGTCTGGGGGTTTAGGGTTTAGAATTTGAGTTTGGGCTAATAAGTTGGTCTGATACAGGTTTCTGGGTTTGGGAGTTGGGATTAAGCGTTCACATTGTAGGGTTCGGTAAGCATTTAGGACTTTTGTTTGGGCGTGGTTTCTGGCGTGTCCTCCTTTTTCTTGAATACTAGTGATTGTGTTATTTGTGTGCGGTGTTCTGGGCATTTGGGCGTTTTGGGTATTTCGAGTTTGAGGATTTCGGGTTATGGTTTGGAGTTCAAGGCTGTCGAGCCGGAAGGAGGTGTAGGTGTTGCTTGTTTTTTCGGGGTGAGGTGCCTTTTGTTTGCACGGTCGGTTTAGGGCTCGGGCTAGGATTTCGCATTGTGGGAGTTTTGTTTCTCGGCCTGCAATCGGAAGATGCATCGCGGAGTATCGCACTTTTGTGTTGATGCTGGAGCGGGACTTGAGCTCAAGCCTATCTAATTGCCTGGAGGCTCCTTCTCAGCCCTGTTCTCCATGATCGTGATGGAGGGTCGCAACGTCATCAGCGGCCCGTTCACCAGAGACTTTGCTACCACTGAGATGGCCGATGTCCCTTACTCGAACATCCAGTTGACGATTTGGAGCATGCAGATGACACCTTATATACTTCAAGCCTCGACCGTACCGCAACTACAATCCTTTTTGGACTCGATGCACTAAGTAATATATGGGCCTGAATTTACCTGCACTATTTTGGGTCTTCCTTACTATATTGTGTCTAATATACCCCATAACCCAATTCTAATTATCAAGGCCCCTACATTAGCCACATAATCTGGCATGTGAAGACTGCCGGAACCACACCGCAACTAAATCTACAGGACCACCCAGGAAATAAACCTTAGTAGCAAACGAGTTGCAGACACAGCAGTCTGTCGAGTCTTCTGTCTGTCTATCTATCTATCTATCTATCTACCTATCTGTCTATCTATCTATCTGTCTATTCTATCGTATCTGTCTACGTATCTTCCTAGCTGCCTACCTGTCTACCCATCCATGTGTCCATCCATCTACCTACATATCTACAAGTCTATCTAAGATCCATCTACCGATTTATCTATCCATTCGCATCAAGAAACTCTATACTCTAAACCTTGCCTAGACCTGAAACCTTAAGACCCTAAACCCCTAAACCCTAAGATCCTCCAACCCTAAAGCCTGAAATCCGAAAAGCCTGAACCCTAAAGCCCTAAACCCGAGCACCCTAAAACCCCAACACCCCTATAACCCTACAGCCCTAAGCCCTACGTCCGAAGCCTTAAAGCGTACCTGCATCCCCTTCTGTTGCCGTCAGGGTGCCGATAGGGGCCTGAATCTGAAGGGAAAGGCCTCCGGGGGCCAGGGTTTCCGTTCGCTTTTTGTATAGGGTTGCTTAGAGGGGTTCAGCGGTCCTTACAGGGTTCCTGTGAAGTCCCTCCGGGGATGCTTTACTAAGCTCAGGGGCTTGGGAGTCTTGAAAGGTAAACCGTGGGAGTGTTTAGGGTTTGGGGTTGAGGGCCTTGCGTCTTGGGTATAGGGTTTAGGGTCTTCGGGGCTTCGGGATCCTTTGATGGGTCCTACGGGGTCCTTTAACAGAATGCCCTTAAGAGGTTCTTTAAGGTATATGTAGGGCTGGGGGTTTGGGGGCTTAGGGGTTTA
>CAJNJA010017232.1:0-11035 GCA_905231915.1 Symbiodinium necroappetens
CACCAACCCTTGCTCAGCAAGAACAGGATATGAGCCCAAGTACGACTCCCGTGCTGGAAGGGGAGACTTCTGGACCAGGCTATGGCACAGTTACGATGCTTCCAGGGCTGCAGCAGCCGGACAGTGGAAGTCAGTTAGTAAATGGAACAGAGCTGAATCCTGGGCAGGATGGACCTAGCAGCCTAGCATGAGTGCTCCTGTTTCTGCGAATATGGATGATATATCAACCTCGACCAACAAGCAGGCGGTGGTCATGGAGCCAGCTGCCTCTACAGCAGTCGAGGTGCCTCGGATTCCTCTGAGCTCTATCTCGACCGACCTCCTGTTGTTACTACGACTGCGCAGCGAGTGGAGGTGGGAGGTTTTACTTTTTCTCCGCCTGAGGACCTTCCGGACTATGGGCCAAGGCGGTTCCTCTCCTATGTGGTTCATGCGGCTCAGTGAGTTTGTGCAACGTCGAGTGAATCAGGCAGGGGCGATAATGACGCCTATCTTGGAGACTCGGCAGCAGAGAACTCCGGCCCTGAGTACCCTACCGAGGTCGCAGCGCTTGTTTTCTCCAGAAGCTGAGCAGGCTATGCAACAGTGGGCCCGGCGTGCTCCTCATCTGTATCCAGCTGAGACTAGGCCGCCGCAGACGGAGTCGTCTAGCGGCTCGCTTACACAAGAGCAGGTTATGGCTGAGGTGCAGAGACAAGTTAGAGCAGAGATGAGGACTTACGAAGAGGAGAGAATGATGTTACAGTCTGAGCATGTGCAGCTGAAGACTATGTTGGAGCGAGTTCTGATGCAAGTGCAGACGAGAGGCTTGGACGAGCGGCGGAGCCATGATGATCGTGGAACCTCAGTAGGACCTGTGGGAGGCGCAGTACCAGAGGAACCTGGGATGTGTGAAGGCAATCGAGCTGAGCTGCCTCATCGCTTCGGGGTATCCGGAGAAGCTCCTCAAGCAAAGCAACCAGCCCCTGCCCCTCAACTTCGCTCTACCGAAAGACCTGATGCTCTTCCTATTGCCCAAGGTGCTTGTGGAGGTCGAAGTGGTGATCTACTTGGGGTTCTTGGCGGGAGTCATGAGAGGGCTCCTGAAGCTGGGAGCCTTGGACCAGGTGGAGCGACTTCTCGAGCTCCGGGGACTAGCCGCACCCTTGATGATCCGCTGGGTGCTTTGATGAAAGGAATGGCACAGCTACAGAATGCCATGACGGAGTCGATTATTTCGCGATCCAAGGATGAAGTCATTAAGCCGGGGCAAACGGAGCTGCCTAAGTTGCCGGACCTCTCGGCCAATTCTGCGATCGATATCGGTGATGTGGTGGCAGGAAGTGCTATCCTGTCTTTCCCGCTACTACGAAGCTTACTTGGCGGCTTCGCATGTGGGCAAGCTTTCGATGAAGCCGTTGGACTACGAGACCGATTTTCTGATCAACCCTCGTTGGTTGAGGCTGGACAAGCGCGCAGCCTCAATGATTCTGGCGAGTATTCCCGAGGCTGTGAAGACGGACATCCTTGCGGCTAGATTTGCCGGGACTTTGCCTATGTTGGCCAGGGTTGTTGTTCTGTATCGGCCTGGATCGGTGGCCGAGAGGCAGCAGATTCTTCAAGCTCTTGAGTCGCCGAGTGTGGCTCGATCACCCTCTGATGCTGTAAACGAACTACGAAAGTGGAGCCGGTGGGTGGCACGGGCATTGGATATGGGCCTACAACCACCTGACCCTAGCGTTTTGATCAAAGGCCTAGATGGCATGACGAGGTCGGTGTTGGGTGACTATTCTGATGTGGCCTTTCGCATCTCTATGCTTCGCTACAACTTGGAAGTCGATACCCGACCTACAATCAAAGGGGCTCAGGACTTGCAGCAGGCCTTGTTGTCCGAGCTGGAGCAGGTTGCCTTCAGGACAAGGCCTGGAACGACGCCTGGGCCCAGTGTAAAGGCTGTTTCTCTACCTCCTGCGCCGCCTCCTCCTAAGACGTCCCAGCCCACAATGGATGGTAATGGAAGCCCGAGGAAGCAGCTGTACAAAGGGTGGGGCGTGCTCTTTTTCCCATAACTTCACTCGCAAGGAGAGAGCTGGGAGATGCTGGACATGTGGTAGCACTTTGCATCAGCAGACTGCGTGTCCTACAAGGCAAGACAGTGGGAGCCCGACCTCTAAGGCCAAGGCAGGCGTTGCAAAGGCTCCGGCCCAGGCGCACGTGGCAATGGTGACGACCGAGGCAACCTCAGTTCTACCTACACCTGCCGAGCCCATCGCGTTCTTCAACTTCCGCGGCCTCTACTTTGAACTCCTCGATGGCATCCTCGACTGCGGCTCTACCAGAAGGAGACCCAAAGGATCTGTTGAAGGAGGCGAGTGCCATGTTGAAGGAGATACGGCAGCTCAAGATGCTGTCTTTATCCCAGGTGGAGCGACGAGCTACAGAACTTGGGTGTGATCCTGTTGAAGGTCGGATTCAGGAGCAAGCCACCCATATCGCGAGGCTACTGAGGAGGAGATGGACACAGCACATAGGGTGCAGGTTCAGCTTGCAGATGGACGTGAAATCTGTTTGGCGCAAAACGCTTCAGGTACTTTGCTGGTCCAGGCCTCGAAGGGCGGTGCTTCAAGCGGGCCGATTGTCCCGTCAGGGGCATTGGTCCAGGACCTTGGATGCCAGGTCTCCTGGACGAGGCGTGGCGGCTTAACCATTCGGCGCCCGGAGCACGGCGTCATTAAGCCCACCATGGTGGGTCGATGTTCTCAGGCCCTTGACCTGATCTATGAGATCGAGTGCGAAAAGCTACGTGAGCTTCGCTCCGCTATGTTGGTCCAGATTGCTATCAACCGTTCCAAGGCCGAGGACCTTAGCATGATCGCGGGAGCCTACCGGTGCCTTCTGTGGGGTGCTGCTACGGGAAGGATTGATGGTTTCTTTGGGAGTCCGCCTTTGAAGCCCGAGCTGATTCAGAAGATGATGTGGCTGGTTACAGTTGCCCACGAACCTCATGTACCACAAGCCGACGAACCTCATGTACCACAAACCGACGAACCTCATGTACCACAAGCCGACGAACCTCATGTACCACAAGCTGGAGGTCTTGTTAGTATGCTTGACGATTCTGGCCTAGACCTATGTGACGATGGAAGTGGGGTGGGTCCTGTACCTTTAGGTGATGAAACGGATCCGATGGAAGAAGTCCCAGAAAAGCGTGTGCGAGGTGGAGTGGAATGTGATGATGAGCTGCGGGGTCTCTCTCAGGAGGAGTTTGAGCGAATTTGCCGCGAAGTGGACACTGAGATGGAGTTCGTCACCGTCTATCTGGCGAGGCCCTTGCGTACAAGGACCTCTGTGGAAGTGACCTCATCGGCTCAGGAACTCATTTTGAGACTGAAGTCTGAGGGTCTTTATGTGTCAAGAGTTCATAGCCACCGGGCTCGGGAGTTACGAGTTCAACCTCTTCGGCGATGGCTGCTTGGTTACCTACACGGAGGACAAGCGCCCCAGTCGAACGGACGAGCTGAAGCTGCTGTGAAATGGACCAAGGCGGCAGTGGAGCGACTGTTATCTGCGGCCAGTCTGGGTAAGGAGAACTGGGCGGTGGCAGCAAACTATGCTACGCAGGAGCAGTTTGAACGCGTGCTGAAGGGTTCATCGTCTATGTTGCCATTTGGGACCAAGGTGCATGTGCGCTCCAAAGTCTATGGCACCGGGGGTCGTTACGACTTGGACTCCAGATGGAAGGCTGGCCGGTATGTGGGGCCGAGTTTAGAAGTACGCGGAGGCCATGTGATCAGGTTTGACAATGGAGCCTTTATGACCTCAACACATTTGAGGCCTTATCTCGTGGACTCCGATCAGATCGTGGACTTGGAGGAGTATGAGGTGAGACTTCCGAATCCTGAGCGACGGCTTCGAGCAAAAACCGGAGCACCTGCTGTTGAAAATGATTACCAGGAGGTCGATACTCCTATTGACCCTGATCACCCTGCGGAGCTCTATGCGAAGGACTTGCGTGAGGAGGAAATCTTGTATGCGGAGCCGATGGAGACTCTGGCTATGATGCTTCCGACGACTACAGCAACACCCAAGCGGTTTGGTCCGCAGGCCCAGACGCAGAAGGTTTGGATGGTGGGAGCGTTTGTACTTGTACATGGTGGGATTGCAGGGGTGAAGAATGCAACCTCTTCTTTCTCCTACAGCACTCGCGTCCTCGTTCGCTATGTGAAGCAACTGGATCCAACCCACAAGTTCAATTCCCTCGCCATCACAGTGGATACAGAAGCGAAGCAGCATGTGGATGCACATAATGTGGGGATGAACTTGATTGCTGGGCTGTCTCGGTTTAAGGGTGGAGGTGTTGAGGTGGAGGAGCCCGATGGTGTGAAGTTGCTGGAGCTTGATGGTGCCCATACTCATCAAGTCTTCAACCCAAAGTATCGGCACAGCACGAGGCCGTGGCGCGAAGGTACGAGAGTTGTCTTGGTGGCCTACTCAGTACGCGACAGTGGAAAGCTGCCCCAGGACAAGGTTGATTTACTTCGCAGCTTTGGCTTTGATTGGGAGCCACATCTTTCCAAACCTGCTGTTGGAGGTGATGTTCCGAGGATTGGTGTGATTAAGGTGGGTTTGTTTGAAACCAGACCACATGCAGTTGCTCCAGAACAACCTGGTGATTCCTCAGATCAAGTGGGTGAAGGTTTAGTTCCAGATGCAGTTGCTCCAGGACAACATCGTGATTCCTCAGACCAAGTGGGTGGTGTTTTATATGATGACAGGTTCGAGAAGCGGGGTGACTCAGATACTCTGCCACACCTCTCCCAGGACCTGGAGGTTGCCATTCAGGACCTAGAGGATCGTGCTGCTCGCCTACGGGAGCTCGCCTACGGGATCTCCTTGAGGAGGAGGAGATCTTGAATGAGGCGTAAAGACGCCTTGGAGACTCGACTCGTGCCCATTTGATGGATGCCAGGGATCAAGTGAGCGTCTTTCTGGACAATGTGCACGAAGAGTTGGTTCAGGCTGAGCGAGTTAAGAGCGCGATTTGCCTTAGTGCGGTTAAGGCCAGCCAAGACCCCACACCGGAAGAGGAGATCGATTACGAGTCCTTGCTAGACAGCCTGGAGGGAGATCTGCAAGTTGTGCACACCGTTCGCCACAGGTGCGCAGGGCATTGGATCGGTGGACTGCAGCCATCCGCAAAGAAGTGGAAGCTTTATTCACCTGGGGGTTTACGTCGAGCAACGATTGAAGAAGCCCGCCAATTGGAGGCGGAACACAAGGTGACATTCGCACCTGCCAAGTGCATCTTCACATTAAAACCGCCTCAAACTCCTGGACAACGAGCAAGGCGCAAGTGCCGGTTAGTGATATGTGGAAATCACGTACGTGACAACTCCGAATTCGGAGATCTATACGCAGCCGGCGCCTCTACTGACGCACTACGACTATCGTTGGTTGTAGCAGCAATCAGGGAGTGGGTAGGTGCCATCAGTGACATTACTGGAGCCTTTTTGCTTGCAGAATGGCCAGAAGGTCTACCGAAGTATGGGATCTATCCACCCCGTCTGGTACGTGATGCTGGATTGGCGATCAATGAGGCATGGATTGTGGAGCGCCCGTTATACGGGCTGCGTGCGTCGCCAAGGATTTGGTGCGACTTCCGTAACAAAAGGTTGAGGACTGCTCGGGTGAGATGTGGAGACCTTACCTTGATACTGCGACCTACAGTTTCGGAATCCGAGCTTTGTATGATCCTGGACGAAATCACTGGAGTGATGTATGGTCTGGTTGTCCTCTACGTCGACGATATTGCCTATTTCTCGACGAAATCATTGAGGCTCTCCATACTTTTGTTACCGAGGCTTGGCCCGCTTCTCCGCTGGAGTGGATTGGCGAAGGCTCCCCAGCTCGTTATCTAGGTATGGAGATAAGGCGAGAGCCAAGGACTACAGGTGAGGGATCTGCCTTTTTCGTCTACACCATTGGACAGGCTGCCTATGTTCAGGATCTACTACGTGGACACGACATGGAGAACGTGACGCCTGCATACAGCCTTGCCGGTTCCAAGGGAAGGGGTGGAAGAGGCGGAAAATAACGACAGTGTCGAGGATAACATTGAGGAGGCAACTTTGAGGCAGGCACAACGGGTAGTAGGGGAGATGCTTTGGTTATCTACTCGTACGAGGCCGGATTTGGGCTTCATCGTTGGCCATGCTGCGAGTCTTGTGTCGCGGCGCCCAAGCTACGTGGTCAGCGGCTCATGGCCTATCTGGCTGGAACAAAGGACCTGCGTATGACCATGGGTCCCACTACGCCAACTACAGTGCCAGAGCTTGTGGCATTTACTGATGCCTCGTACGCGCCCTTTGGGCGCAGGTCGTTTGGAGCAGCGGTCATCACCCTAGCCGGGGCCCCGGTGGCCTGGAAAAGTGGGAAACAAAGTTTTGTTACGCTCAGCGTCATGGAAGCTGAATTGTACGCAGCGACGCAGGGCTGTACCCTACTGAACTCTGTATACGCCCTCTTATCAGAAGTGTGGCCGGGTCTCCAACGAGTGCTGGCGGTGGACAACACCTCTGCAGCTTCGATGCTGTCTGGAGGACCGGGTTCCCAGCGCACAAGACACCTGAAGATTCGGGCGTCGTATGTACGAGAGGCAGTGGAGAACGGTGACCTGATGATTCGTCACACGCCAGGTGCAATACAGTTAGCCGACCTCTCGACAAAGATGCAGCCGAAGTTACGACTACATCACCTACTCCGTCTATGAGGATTTGTTGGCTTCACCCGGGATGTTGTGCGAGAGATCAAGGTGAAGGTGTTGGCATTTCTTATGGTTGTTGCCCAATGTATATGCCCTTCTCGAGCACACAAAGACGAGTCGAAGGGGCCTCTACCGCATGCAGGGTGGGACGAGTTGCTCGTGGTATGCTTGATGTCAGCGTTGATCGCAGTGGCTACATGGGAGTTTGGGAGGTGGATGTATCGAAAAGCAAGGCGAGCTCTGAAACGAAGGCGTAAGGCACGCCAGCTTGATGATGTTTCCAAGCTTGCTTTGCCAAGGAGGAAGCTGGCAGTCAACTACGATGTCGAGCGGCACCGCGTCAGGCACCCGAACGGCTTGACTACGAGGACTTATTTGAAGCAGGATCCTCGTCTACTACTTCAAGGAGACCTACATCGGCCGCGAGACTTACTACGCCGCCCCGAGCTACTACGTCTTCGAGACCTACAAGATCATCGGTTGGAACATCTCCAACCAGACCAGCTACGCCGCCTTTAAGGCCGCAATCCCAAGAACCGATGACGGCAATGACGGCTAGTCCGATTCCTCGTTCCTCTCTTTTTGAAGAACAAGAACGACGTCGAGTATGTCATGATGTACTGGCGCTCATGGTTTGCGAGGATTTGAGGGCTGCCTTGAGGCATGAGGGATTAGCAGTCAGTGGCCTAAAGGAGGACTTGATTGGGCGACTTGTACCAGTAATACCGGAAGCAGCACAAGCAGACAGCTCAAATATGTCCTCTATATCTGGAGAACGAGATCGCTGGATTACCGGTGCAAGCTTCTCTGGAACGATATAAATCATCGACGTCGCATCTCGCTATGGATAGCTAGATGGAAGGAAGCCTAGTGGATGGCTTTCGTTGTGTGGCGTGGAGCGCCACCTTTTCAGACATGGTTGTGCCAATGCTAGCATGCCGGAAGCTGCTAGCAAGGAGGAGCGTGGATGCCTCGTGGACCATGTCTTCATGCCCTTGTTTTCTGCTTAAGTCGAGATGACTGAGCCAGTTGTGAAGCTAGACCAGAACTTGTACAACAGCGGTCCGAAGCTCACAGCTCTTAAAGCCCGTTTTGTAAAGGGGCTAGACGTACTGAAGCATGTTCGCTGTGTGAGTAAAAGGATCGTTTTCGTTGCGAGAGCCATGTCTGGAACCGAGAACCCCGAGCTCCGTCCTATCATGTCACCAACCCTTGCTCAGCAAGAACAGTTTCTGTAGTTTGTTGTCGTGCCTTTCGCCATGCACCTCCTTGAAGTACCGAGATACTCGGCAAGCCACGTGGGTGGTGCCACGAACACCATGTCGTTTGTCCATCCCCGCGCACGATCCATGACCGCTCGTCGGCACTGGCTGTCCCATCCGCCGTTCCCTTGCCATCTCATCGTCAATTGGGTTGATCCGGGAAGCAGCAGCTTTGCATTACCGTTGAGTCCATCACCAAGGCGATATCCGTCCTATCAGTCCAGGCCCAAGTTGGCAACTGTCCTTGGAGAGATGTTTGTTGCAATAAGGCGTTTAAAGCTTGGCAAAGCTTGTCGACTTTCAACTTTCCCAGGCTTTGCACCACCTACGACAGCCAAGTTCTTTACCATCTCATGAGCTTCGACATGCGGCCTGGAAGCTGAGAGCAACGCAGTGCAAGTGGGTCGGGCCAGACGTGCGACGTCGTGAGACAGCTTTCAGACTGGCCGAAGGTCCATGTCGTATTCACTCGGCAGCGATGCTATGCAGCCAGACGCCAAGACAATGAATCTTGACTTCGTCCCTTTGAAGCCACGAAAATCTGAGATTTCCTCCCTCTGGCCTGCAGCGGAAACACATCTGCGGCCTGGTGGTCGCAGATTTCCTGATAACAGGCATCGTCAACACAACAGTGACCATGCGTAATCTCTGCACCTGTTCGTGCATCGGGATAGTGCAGGTACATCTGCTGGAGATGTGTGTGTGTTCAGCTTGAAGACGAAGGACTGCCCCGGAAGCCGAAGATTGTGACTGCCCATGGACAGCATGGGAGGTTTTCCGCACCGCCCTTCCCATTTGCAACAACGGCGGAGCACTCAGACTGTTGCTGATTGTCTGCGTCACGGATGCATTGCGTCCACTCGGTTGAGGTGTTACAGGGATAGCGCAGATCCTCGGCAGCATTTTCATGCTAGCATGCTTGGCATGATCTCTGCCAAACTCGAAGGGATCTCAAAGGTTCGACTTTGGATGCCTCAGGTATGGAGACTTCCTCTTCGTGGCACGATACTAAGATCTTAGGACCACTGAAGTGTGAGGAGAACTCAGAGCCCAGGCTGGTGGCGACGGCAGGGTAAAAGCGGTTCGTGGCTTTGACACGCATTGGGACGTCCTGGACTTAAGCCTCTGTGTGTGGCAGTTGCAGGGGAGGGCACTTGGTAGGCTTGGGAGTCGGTGCACGTAGTACCGTAGCACCGCTTATCTCGAGCTGACGGCCTCAGCAGGTCCTCGCAGAGAACGTGCTAGAAGCTGGAGTGACGGTCATGCCCTGATTTTTTCGCAGAGCAGCAGTTGTCTCGTTCTCAAGCTTGCCGTGTATCTCCTTAGGCACTGACGCCTTCGGCCGATGGTGCAGAGCTAATTGCTGGTACAAGGTCCATGCTTCTGCCGCTGGCAGGGTTCTGTCCAGGCATGCAGTGAGTCCACGACGCAGGAATGGCAAGATGTGGAGACTTCTGTCCTCGGATCTAACAGCCACCTTGCAAAGCGCCTCGCACACTGGCGAGGCCTGCCGCACGGCTTTCTACAGGTGTGTTGGTACAGTACACGGTACATGCAGCCACTATCACGGACCAACATCCGTTACACAAACCTGGTAGACCACGCCAGACCAGCAGCAAAGCCCACTCCAACAAGAGTGGCGTTGGAGGAAGGTCAAAGTATGTCAAAGTGACTCATCCACAGAGCAGGCACATGACGCACACATTGTCGTAGATGCCTCTCGTCATTACAATCACAGTGTTGGATGGAGTTGCTGCTGCTTGCAACTGCATTTGTTGCTACATGTAAGTTCCCGAGGCAGACGCGAAGTGCAACAGGTGTCCTGTTAACAAGGTTCTTCCAATGCTGAACTCCGTGGTATTCATGCCTGCACCTGTGTGCAGGTGACAGATATTTCGTTTGGAGCGAAAAGCGATGTGGTGTGCACCACATCGGACACCGGTGAGGCCAGCTGCTATCAAGATCTAAGATGCGTCACACTGCTCAAACGAAGAGGTGTTCCTCCTGGACCTTTCGGACTACATGCCCGTCACCTCGGCCCTGGCGAAGTCACCGGTTCGAAGTGCCGTCGTGACTTACTGTTCAGCTCAAGTTGAAAACACTGTGGGAAGACTTCTCCACAAGGTCATTGCCAGCAATGGAGAGATCCTTGCTGGTTATGTTGCATGGCGTCAATCAGATCAACGTCAGATCAGTTTGATCATTCGGCATCGGCCGCCCAGTGTGCACCACTGATGCCAGGACGATGGCTTCCTGCGCGCATGGTCTGCCGAGAAGGGCAGCAGCAGACTGCTGTGGCAGGTGAACTGTCACAGGCGGGACAAAGGCTCAATATCTGTTGAAGAGGGACCCGCGAAGCAGGCAAGGGGTGACAGTGGTGCGGGAGTCCTCCAACTTCATCGTGACCGGTGGTGGAGACAGTGCCGTGCGCAGACGGCTTACCAGCAGGTCAAAAGCAAATCGTAACGACATTCAGGGCATCTGAAATTCTAGACAGTCTGCAGCTTGCACCGTGGGTCAGGCTTCTGGCAGCGAAGCTCCAGGGAACTGCTTTCGTCGGTGACTCATTGTCGTCATGATCATCATTGAAGGTCCCATGAGATGCAAGAACAATCACAACCCAGGTCTTTCCAAAATCACCGCAAGCCAGTAGCTGACCTCGTTTTAGACGAGGCTCCTCACCACAATGGTTACGGACATGTTGTTTGCGGAAACTTCGGAATCCATTTCTGAATGGAGGGCTTTTGTTTCCAGTGGTGTCCTAGCCTGCTTGGTTGCTACTGCTACCGGTGCTTGCCCGTGCTTGCTGCTGCTGCTGCTACTACGACGACGACTACTACGACGACGACTACTACTACTACTACGACGACGACGACTACTACTACTACGACGACGACTACTGCTACTACTTTACTACTACTACTACTACTACTACTACTACTACTACAGTACTACTACTACAGTACTACTACTACTACTACTACTACTACTACTGCTACTGCTACTGCCACTGCCATTACTGCTACTACCA
>CAJNJA010017233.1:0-10852 GCA_905231915.1 Symbiodinium necroappetens
TTAGGGGTTTAGGGTTTAGGATTAAGTACAGCGATAAAAACAAGGAAACTAAACATACAGCTGGTAATATCCCCAGTCAACGGTACTTAGAACTGTGCTTACTAAGTCCCATGAACCTCCAAGTATAATGGGGCACCTGAGGAATTACAGTGCGGCTTCTCATGGGCTTTATTCTGGTTCAAGCGTTTTGTGCGTGTTCTAAGCGGTCTGACGCTGCTTTTACATATAGTTTCGATACCGGCTTTTTGGCGGTTTTCAAAACGGTGTTTGAGATGGCTTCTCAAACTACTTCCCCCACGATAACGGAGCACGGCCCCCCGCTGGATTCATCCGCACGCCAGGCCATGCATTCAAGTTCAAGTAATGTAGGCGGCCTTACTAATCAGAACAGGGTTTGGGGGTACCTTAAGGACGAAATGAACCCCAAAAGGGTTTAAGGTTCATATACCATATAGGGATTTATAGCATAAGGGTATAGGGCCCCTACTTTTAAGGGTCATTTGGTCCCTAAGGTATATTATACTTTAACTACTAGGTTCCCCGGTAGCCCCTTAATAATAAGGGTACCCCTTTTCCTACCATTTGGCTTTTAATAAGGGAACCCAAAAAGAAAAAGGGCAAAAGGGTACTACTAGGGAACCTAGGTTATAAGAAGAAACTCCAAAATACTATTGGTAATTGTTACGGGCCGCAGGCGCATGTAAGAGCGCGGGCAATATACAACTTGACAGCGGTTTCCCCTACTCGCTGGTGGGATTCAGAGGTTCGAAGCGACCTTCATGTAATGCCTGGGGATGCAAGAACCTACCGTTATCAGGGTAAGACACTATAATTAAGGGGGTCATGACTCTACTATTTTGCAGGGTCTGGGGTTTAAGGTGGAGTTTACAGTGAATCTGGCTTCCCGCAGGAAAGCAGGGGGGGATCCTGTGCAAATAGCAAACTATGCACCGCTAAACCCCTAAACCCCTAAACCCCCTAAAACCCTAAAACCCCCTAAACCCCTAAAACCCCCTAAACCCCTAAAACCCCTAAACCCCTAAAACCCCTGAAGCCCCTAAAGCCCTCAACACCTGAAGCCCCTGAGACTACTAAAACCCTAAACCCTACAACACATCCGCCCCCCACACCGTCTGAAGACTGTCTGGTTCTTAGTAGGGATCTATAAGGGTTTAGGGATTAGGGGTTTAGGGGTGTAGAGTTTCGGATTTAGGGGTTTAAGGCTTTAGGCTTTAGGGTTTAGGTGCTTTAAGGTCTGTCTGGTTCTTAGTAGGGAATGGGGGAATGGGTTATTGGGACTACTATAGGGGACCTTAAGGGACTATCATAGGGATCCATTCCCCCATTCCCTACTAAGAACCAGACAGAAGATGCTACGATGAGGTTTAGCCTTTAGCTCCACGACCTTGGCTGCTGCAACCTGGATCCTAATCCACTTGCATTTAGGCTTTAGGGTGTAGGGTTTAGGGTGTAGGGTGTGTAGGTCGGGAATAGGGTTTAGGCGTAAGGGGTTTAGGGTTGGCGTTTGGGGTTCAGGGTTTAGGAGTTTAGGATTTAGGGTTTTAGGGTTTTGGGGTTTTAGGGTTTAGGGTTTAGGGGTGATTTTGGAGCGCCGGACAGTCAGGACATGGAAGGGCAATCCTGCGGAAGCCCCCGCAAAATCAGAACCAAAACCCCCAAACCCCGAAGCAACCCTAAACCCTAAAACTCACAAACTAAACCCTAAACCTTAAACCCCAAACCCTAAACCCTAAACCTCAAACACTAAACCCTAAAAGTTTCGAGTTTAGGGTTTAAGTATGGGTTTAGGGTTTAGGGCTCAAACCCTAAACCCCGAAGGCCCGAAACTTCCTAGACGTATGGCAGAAAACCGCCGGGTCCAAGTCGCGTCTGGCAGAGACGCACCGGTGGGGTCACAGACCTGGGATCGATCTTCACTACTTTTTGGGCTTAGGTTATTAAGGAAACTACAGATGGGGAGTTTAGGGTATATAGGGCTTCTATAAGGCTTCTACAAGGTATATAGGCCCCCCATTAAGGGCAACTACCCACCTGATTAAATGTACTAGATCACTACTTTTTCGCTTAAGGTAAGCAAGAAACCAATTGGGAAGTAGTTACATAAGTTATAGAGTGTAGGTTTTGGACATAAAATTTACCAAACAAAGCCCAGGCCGAAAACCCAGAAAAAGCACCAAGCTAAACCCTAAGAAAAGTAGAGCTAGCGTCTCTGTATCTGCTGTTCAGCAACCGCTTCAGAACAGTTTGTACCTGCCCTAAACCCTAAACCCTAAACCGTGGGGCTGGCTACAAGCCCTAATTTTCGAAACCCGCCCTTTATCAGCCCGAAGACTCTTTAAACAGGAACCTCAAGACTCAAAGTTGCGGTGTATGTAATACATATATATATAGATATATATACACATCTGTGTGTATACAACTAGTAACTATTTATCTATGTCTATATCTTTCTCTCTCTCTCTCTCTCTCTCTCTCTCAACATACATATATATATATATACACATACATACACACAATTTGAAGGAATTCTAATGCCAGGAAACCCAGAGGCTCTGCGGACCCTACACGCTCTAAGCGAAACCCATTATGGGTTTAGGGTTTAAGGTTTAGGGTTTAGGGTTTAGGCCGCCTTGCTGGATGCGCTCTTTACGATTGACCCTAAAGGGCCCAAAGGACCCAACAATGAGGTACTTCGGTTACGGATAGTAGTTATTTAAGCTAGTCTTTGGGAGAGTGTTTGTTATGAGGTACTTGGACCCTAAACTCCAAACCCCCTAAACCCTAAACTTTAAGCCCCCTGAACCCTAAACCCTTAAACCCTAAACTCCCTAAACCCTAAACCCTAAACCCTAAGCCGGCCCCTTTTCCTACTGTTTGGATGTTAAAAGAGCATCCAAAGAGAAAAAGGGCGAACGGGTACTACCCAGGAACCTAGTTTAGGGGTAGTAGTAACCCTACTTGCATTTGAGGCTTTTGAGGTATAGATTCCCTAAACCCTAAACCCTAAACCCTAATCCCTAAACCCTAAATCCTGAACCCGAAACCCGTTTATTTTGAGGCTTTTGAGGTTCCCTAAACCACAAACCCTAAATGAGGTTTAGGGTTTAGGGTTTAGGGTTTAGGGCTAGGTATATACTCCTGAAATCAGGGATTCTCGAGGCTCTATGACCCATGTATCCTGCATCCTGGCACCCTAAACACCCCCAAAAACCGAAACCCCAAGCCCTAAAACCGCAAAGCCATGCTGGTAATGTAGGGGCCCTAATGATTAGAATAGGGTTTTGGGGTATATTATACTATAACTATGGTAGGGGGCCCCGAGGAATAATATTGGTACTTTTTTCGGCCCCTATGGTACCCAATGCAGACACGGTCACCGCACCGGCCTGACGCAGAGCACTTCCGCACAGTAACGCCCGCAGCACCATTGTTCAAAGAACCTGAGGACCGGATCCGGGCTTCGGGTTCAGATTTAGGGCTTAGAGTGTTTTAAAAGGGATTAGGGTTTAGGGTTTAGGGCTTAGGGTTTAGGGTTTAGGGTTTAGGGCTTAGGGCTTAGGGTTTAGGGTTAGTGCTTAGGTTGGCGCACAGAACGTGCCTTCAATGAGAATACTCATTCTTCTATAGCCTGATCTATGTCGCACAACTGAGTGGTATTGGGCTCTCTGAGTTGAACTGAATCAGGCTTTATGTTTAAACACAATAGTAATAAAACGACAATAACGCTCATGATGATAATCATGATAGTGATGACGATGACAATAATGATATAGCTGTTTCCCGGACCGGTAACCTTAAACGTTCACAAGGTTTCGAACCTAGCCAAGCATAGTGCTGCGAATGGAGCAGACGGCAGAATGGATAAGGGCTTCTGGAGGTTTCCATGCAATAGTGCTATCAGCGAGCTGTTGGAAAAGGTTTTGGGTTTAGGGTTTAGGTATTGAAGGCCCAATTTTCATGGAATTCCTCAAGAGGCTCCAACTCAAAACCGAATCCAGCAACAGTGTGACACAAGTTTTGTCAACAAACCTCAGCACCGTGCTGCCCAACTGCCTGTTCCTCCTGCAGACTCACCTCCGGAGACCATAAAAAACCATAATGAAGCAAGCTGAAAGCCAGGTTTGAGCAGTAAACCCTAAACCCTAATCCCTAAACCCTGCGAGTCTAACCCTTAAAGCGGTAGGTTTTTGGGTTTCACAGGAAACCCCTACAGCCTGAAGGATGTATTTCATCTACCGTACATAGGCTTACCGGGCCTTTTCGGGCTCCGAGGCCCCAGTCGAAACCCTGAACCCTAAACCCTCTAAACTCTAGGGTTTTGGTGGTTTAGGGGTTTGGCGGTTAGGGGTTTAGGGGTTTAGGGTTTAGGGTTTACGCCCCATGTAATTAAGGAATATAGCTTCGAACCGAATTATCAAGGCCCCTCTAAATGCAGGGTTTTCGGGGTGAGGGTGCAGGGTTTACCTACAACCGCCCCCCGTGTAAAATCCCTGTAACTCGCCTGACACAACCCCATACAGGGAGCCCCAGAAAGTTGGAACATGAAGTAGGGACGATTTGTGCTTGGATTACCTTACGGGTATCAGGATTATGATGTTCCAACTTTCTGCCTTCTACTTCACAGGAGTTCGGATTGGGGGACCCTTGGGGATATAGACCCTCTCAATAAGGTCCTGTTAAAAGAGAGCCAGAAGTAGGGTTAAGAAGGGTCCCCTTCAAGGGGCCTCCCTAGTACTACCTAGGGCCTGAAACAACCCTTAGGGGCCGAGCACCTTCGCCCCAAAAAAGGTTAACCTGTTGAAATACTAGACCCAAGAGAAACCTAGGAATAAAAAGGGTGCCCTTTTCAGTTTAAAGGACTTTATAAGGGAACCTGAAGCCTGAAAAAGGGAATAAGGGCCTACTCTGGGTCCTAGAATATAGTAGGTTCCCTAAACCCTAAACCCTAAACCCTAAACCCTAAACCCAGGTTCATATCAGCCCCACAAGGTTAAAGGTTACCTACTCAGCCCCTAAGAACCCCGTAAAGCCCCTAAACAGGGCCCTATAGCTCCCCTGAGTCAAATCTGAACCCTCCACCCCGAATCAACCCGGTTTAGGGTTTAGGGGTTTAGGGGTTTGGGGTTTGGGGTTTAGGGTTTAGGGGTCTAGGGGTTTAGCGTTTAGGGGTTTAGGGTTTGGGGGTTTAGGGCTTAGGGTTTCGGGGTTTAGGGTTTAGGGTCTAGATTACCGAGCTCCCGGGCGGGTTCGGTAAAGCGTGGCAGGGCACTTGAGCTAAGATCTCGAGCTCTTGAGCCCTTCTTGGGTATGGCCATGGTCGTCCGGCGCTGGTGAGGCTGGTGGTGAGGGTGGTGGTGATGGTGATGGTGGTGGTGGTGGTGGTCGTAGTAATAGTAGTCGTCGTCGTAGCGGTGGTGGTGGTAGTAGTAGTAGTAGTAGTAGTAGTAGTGGTAGTAGTAGTAGTAGTAGTAGTCGTAGTCGTAGTCGTAGTCGTAGTAGTAGTAGTAGTAGTAGTAGTAGCAGCACAACAGCAATAATCAACATAATAGAAATTGAAATAACCATGATAATGACAACAAGGTTCCTGGACAGGGTTTCACAGTTTCGGAGTGGTTTCCTGTGACCCCAAACCCTACAAACCAGCAGAGGATGCCTTTTTGGGGCTCGGTAGGGTTTAGGGTTTAGGGAGGGTTTAGACCAGTAAGACTTGTTGCTTGTATGGGCTGCTTTTCTCACTGCGGTTGCGAGTCTAACTTCCTTTGCTAGGTTGAACGCGACAGATCTTAAACCCTGGACGCCAAGCCCAAAACCCTGCATCTCCGACCAAACCCGACAGTTGCACACAGCGGACACAGACTGAACAGGAAAAGCATGGCCTACAAATCCCCTGCACCGACACCGTTTGGGACGGCTTGGGGGTTTAGGGCTTTAGGGTTTGGGGTGTCTAAGGGCTTGGGGTGAATCATAGGGTATAAGTTCTTGGCTGACTTCTGAACCCCTCCTAACAGTTAAACCTTTAGCATCCTTATTCTGGTCCATATAGAAACCCAAGAAGTTCAAGTCCCAAGAGCCAACCAACGGAACAACGCCAAGAGAAATAATCAAGTTCGAACACATCTACCAGTGCGTCGCTGGTGGTTCGGTGGGTGCATTGTAGAGCCACACTACCTTAACACGAACCGAGAAAGAAAACCTTCATCATCCTTCAACGGCTCAATGGCTGATCCCTGGCGTACCTTCCGACACCCCAAAATAGGGGCCGTAATTACTGGAATACTCGAATAAGGGTTTTTGGCATGTTACACTACAAGTATATTCAGAAAAAGCAACAACATTATTAACATAACAATAACTCAATGTTACTAACCTCAAAACTCACAAAACCCCAAATCCTGCTAAACCACTGACCCCTAAACCCCTAAACCCCCAATGCCAAACCCTAAACCCTAAACCATCCCTCACCCCTGATTGCCAAACCGATTCTTGGTACACTTCGCCTGGCCCCTCAGACCCGCCACAAATGACAAGTTCAGGGTTTCAGGTTTAGGCTTCAGGGTGTAGGGCTTAAGAACCTCTCTTTTTAGGGTTCCATATTATGATTTCCTTATGATGGGTCCTAAAGGAGGTAGGTTCTTTGGGGTCTAGGTACAGTGGGGGATGCACAAAAAAATAAATCCCACCCTAAACCCCTAAACCCCCAAACCCCTAAACCCCTAAACCCGCGAACCTTCGAAAGCTCTGTGAAGTTTCCTCGTCAGCCTTGACCCCAAGCTCTCCCAATATTAAGGGCCTTCACAATTAGAATAGGGTTTTGGGTCTCCTTTAAAAGGGTTCCTTAAAGGGTTCTATAAGGGCTACTATAGGGGCTTAGGGTTTAGGGGCCTTCATAATTGGAATAGGTTTTGGGGTGGCTATACTATACTACAACTCTTATAGCAACTACAACGAGGATGCTGCTAGTCATTATTCATACCTCGATAACACATGCAACCCCTGTTATAAAGCTCTACAAAAATAGTAAGCGTGCTCTGTGTTTTTTTACCATTCTGCTTCAATACGCCTTCTCACAAAAGCAAGGGGAAAACACTACAAAGGGGGGACCTAGAAGGAGGAGGATTGAAGTGTCAACACGGTTTTTGCCCTAAACCCCAAACCCTAAAGCCTGGCTCCATGGTTCAATGTATGCTGCTGTAAAATCAAAGCAAGATCGGGAATCTAGGGGCCTCGAAGATTTCAATGTGGTTGAAAGGGGTATATCTTAGTAGAACCGTGGTACAATAGGGTTTAGAATGAAGGGTCTATGCCGGCAGATGTTTATATGTTGTTCAGAAACCCGAAACCCTAAACCCAAAACCCCTAAGGCCCTAAACCCTAAACCCCTAAGGCCCTAAACCCTAAACCCTGTCCAGGGAGCTTTGCGACGGAGCCTTCATCTGCACAGCGAACCCCACGTGATCCCCAAGCCTGGAGGGTGGGTGACGGCTTCCCAGACCACCGGAAGGATCTAAAAAGTAGATCCCTTGGGTTCCCTTAAAGGGTTCCCTTAAAGGGTTCCTTTAAGGGGGTCTATAGGGATCTATAGGGTTTAGGGTTTAGGAAGGATCTAAAAAGTAGATCCCTAAACCCTAAACCCTAAACTACTAAGGGGTACTTTATTAAAGGAACCCCTTAGGGGATCTATTTATTAGATCCTCCCGGTGGTCTGGCTTAGGAGTCCAATACTTTCGAGTTTTAATTGAGGCTGGTTACAAGTTTAGGGCACACAGTTTAGGGTATAGGGTTTAGGGGTTTAGGGTTTAGGGCACACGGTTTAGGGTTTAGGGATTAGGGCTTTAGGGCCTTGGGGGTTTAGGGTTTAGGGTATGGGGTTTAGGGTTTAGGGGGGTATAGGGTTTAGGGCTTAGGGGTTTAGGGCTTAGCAGCGTCAATCTGTACCAAGATCGTCCAGCTTCTTAACTATAACTTGGGTATGTTGCTGTGCAGGCAACCCGGAACTCGGCTGCAGGGCTTAGGGCCAGAGGGTGTGCATTCTACTTCATAGTCCTCAACTATGACTATAGGGAAGCACAAGCAAACTCTATAACGCTCCTACAGCCTCTCCCAAAATCAAAACCCCCTTAACCCTAAACCCTAAAGCCTATTCCGCCCTTAGTAAGGTTTTCTGGGTACTTCCCCGGATCCTGAACCCAAAGCCCAAAACCCAAAAGCCCTAAACCCCCAACCCCTTACAGGGTTTAGGGTATAGGGTTTAGGGCCCTATATTATATACAAAATCCCTTATAGGGCCTCATAGGGCTTTTAGGGTTTAGGGCCCTATATACAACCCCGTCAAGGAACCGCCTCATAGAACCCCAAAGAGAAGTACCGCTGAGGAACCCTTTAAGAAACCGCAAGCCCCAAGCCCTCCACGCAAAATCCTGCTTCTTCGGAACCCTCTCGAGTTGGGCTTACGGTCTACTTTCTAAACCCTAAACCCAGTTTAGGGTTTGCCTAAACCCTAAGCCCCAAACCCAAAACCCTAGACCCAAAATACCCTAAAGCCTAAAGCCTAAACCCTAAACCCGGAACCCAAAATACCTAAACCCGGACCCTAAAGCCTAAACCCAAACTACCCTAAACCCTAAACCCTAAAGCCCTAGGGTTCTGGGTACTTCTTGGTCACGGACGCCGTGCTCACCTTGTTCGCCCGTTCATCTTGCTTCCTGAATCATTGCGGGGCTACGCGGTTTCGGGTTTAGGGGTTTAGGGGTTTAGGGTTTAGGGGTTTAGGCTTTTAGGGGTTTAGACTTTTATGGGTTTAGGGGTTTAGGGTTGTAGGCTTTAGGGGTTTAGGGGTTTATGGGTTTAGGGTTTACGGGTTTAGGGTTTAGGGGTTTAGGGTTTCTTTAAGGGGTGATAGAGAGGCAGCGTGGGGTTTGGGCTTAGGGTTCTTTAACGCATAGGGGCAAAATTGGGGTTGGGCTTCCGGGGTCTGGGTTTACAACAGTTACGTAGGGACTAAGGGTTTAGGGCTCGAAGTGCGTATGCGCGCATGGGGTTTGCTGGTTTAAAGGGTTTGGAGGGCTTGCATGGTTCCTGGTTTAGAGATGCTGGATTTACAGCTTTTATGGGCTGGGGGTCTGTAGTGCTTGCAAGGTGTCGAGTGTATACGCCACGGTTTTAGGATTGGGGTTGTTTCTATCGCATACCCTACGCAAAAAATCATGGGACGTAGTAACCAGGGTTACAAATACGTTGACTAAACTTGCTTCACACTTCTGCCCCACAAAACATTAGCAGAAACACACCACTGTTTGCTAAACCACCAAACTCTCAAATCCTACAGAACCCTAAACCCTAAACCCTAAACCAAAACCCTAAACCCTAAACCAAAACCCTAAACCCTAAACCCTAAACCGTTCTCGAAACACTATGACGCGATGCACAAGCTTACCTACTAGCTCTCATGATCCTGCAAACCCTAAACCCAAACAGGAACCACCTTGAAGCCTTGTCTCTCTAAAGAAACCCTCAAAGAACCCCCGACCCTTGGCCCCTCCAAAAGAAGCGGGCTTAGGGTTTAGGGTTTAGGGTTCCTCGAATCCCGAAAAAAGAACCATCGCTTTCGTCTGCATTGAAAGAAGAAGATTCCTTGAAACCGTCCCTTCAAAGGGTTTCTACTACAAGGGTTACCATGCTGGGAATTCTGAGCCTTTAGTATAGAGCCCCTTAAGGAATCTAAAACATAGAATCCCGACAAAAAGGCTATCCTGCCCACGATGTGGGTGAAGATAGGCCCTAGTCTGTGTAGGGGCTCCACTTTTTCGATCCTTTGGGGGGGGGTCTGGGCAGGCACCTGGAAGGGAACCTAGCTGTGATCAACCCCCCACTTCCCCAAATCATGGGAGCATACCCGGCAAATCCAACAACCCCTGAATTAACAAATCTTCTTACACCATCGTAAGAAAACTTGATTCCATGCGGGTTCTTTCCTCACGGGCTCTTTCTGATCTCAATCCCAGACCACCGCAAGGATCCTTTATAGGAACCCCTTAAGGGATCTATTTTTTAGATCCTTCCGGTGGTCTGGGATTACGAGAAATTGGAGCTCGGGGGGTTGGCAAGAATGAGTCTACGCCGCCGCTAGGACGAGCAGACAAGGATCCTTGTTTTTTTCGGAAACCCAAAATAGCAACAAAAGCCAACAGAATATACCCTGAACCCTAAACTCAAACCCTAAACCCTAAACCCCCTAAGCCCTAAACCCAAACCCTCACCTGAACCCTGAAGCCCAAACCTCGAAAGGCCCTAAACCCGTTAAAGAGGCCCTGAAGGAATCCAGCAAAGGGAGCACGATGAAGGTGTATTCTTGACCCAGACCACCGGAAGGATCTAAAACATAGAGCCCCTAATTTGGCACCCTATACTACTAAGGGGTACTTTCAAGGAACTCTATTAGGGGATCTATTTTTTAGATCCTTGCAGTGGTCTGGGGAAGTAGGGGAGCCTGAGCCCTTAGTATACTTTGAGGTTGATTCCTTAGACACAAGACCCTTGACCCTCAACCCTCTACATAACTTAAGGTATCTATTCCTTACTCCTTAGGTAAGATATCAAAAGATCTAAAGTAACACCAAGTACCGTTTAAGGCATAGATGGTTTTAGGAAAGATGTGAAAGTATAGTTTAAGCTATAGATCCCTTACGAAAGACATCGACAATTCTAGAGGCATTCTTCGAAACAATCAGGTTTATTCCTGAATTAACAGACCTTCAGAGTAGAAGGTCGAGGGTGTTAGGGGGTTTAGGCTTTGGGGCTTTAAGGTTTAGAGTTTAGGGCTTAGGGTTCTGGG
>CAJNJA010017234.1:0-11034 GCA_905231915.1 Symbiodinium necroappetens
GGGGCGCTTAACCAGGGGTTTTAAACGTAGTAGTAGTAGTAGTAGTAGTAGTAGTAGTGCCAACAATACTAATGCTCGTGAATCTGTGTGGGAGTGGGAGCAGCAGCAGAAATCGCAGAAGTAGAAGTGGGGGTCCTGTTCAAGCAACGCACTATCCTTAAACTGATGTCGGTTCGTCGTAGTGTAGCCTTGTTATTGCAGTCAGGTGGTGCCCTCTGACGGCAACCCGGTGAAAGGGGCCGGGACACTTTAAGCGGCCCGGCCCAGGATTTCGAGGTGACCTCCTCTGGAAAGAGCTTAGTCAGCTGTGGTTTCCAATTGTCAGGTAAAGGCTGAAGAAACGCTCTTCCCCAGCCATTGGTGACTGTCTTCGTCTGAACCTCCTTAACAACCACCAGGAGTAGGTGTTCCTCGAAATCGTCTGCTGCAGTTCAGACTATCGCACGGGCAATGCTGAGCCAACGAAAGGTTGAGGTGAAAGGTCTACTACTTCCATATTTCTGTGCTTGACGTAACCTGAGCCGGGCTGCTATGACAACCGCTTGAAGCCCATGAGCCCTGAGTTTGCGGTTTAGAGGGTCCTCGAAACGACGGTCCACAGAGCATGCTGATTCAGATTCTGAGCATCAGAAGTCAAGTAATTACTCAGACAAGAACAGGCATCGCTGCTAAAAGATCCGCATCGGAGATCCATGGTGAATTGCCACTGGCACTCTCAGCAAGAGATTCCCGCGGCAAGGACACCTGTGCTACCTCGACTGCCTAGTTGCTTATGCATCCCTCAAACTTCGGATTCGACCGTGAGGCTTTGCGGCACAATTCTGGCATTCGAAACCACTGTCCGCTATCTTACATCAGAAAACACAAGTGCTCAAAAGCGTGCAAGGACGTGTCGACCGGAATGCTGATGACTACTGAGCATGCTGTAACTAGGATTGAGCCCAGCACACCAAGTCCTCTGTGTCGGCGCAGGGTCTTCATTTACGGACACGACGCCGCGCCGTGGTGAGTAATTATATATACGGCGGCCTAACTGGTATCTGACCACCCAAACAGAATCACAAAAACTGCACCTCAAATCCATCTACAGAATCCTGTCCGGCAATTTCTCTGTAATTAGCGTAAAAACTTGACACAGGTACCCACGGATAGGGAGTAGTAAGAATAGACGGTCACAATCAGTAGTACCTGGAAGGTCTTAGTGCGTCAGACTCAAGGCCAGGAGACATCGTGAGGCGAGGCGACACACCCAGCGTGTTGAACAAGGCGACCACGGCCACAGGGTCTGTAGCTGATAGCACCTTTTTGACACATGAAAGCACGCAATCATGACAGAAAGCTAGATGGCAATGATGAAAGCGCACAGAAAGAGAGAGAGAGAGAGAGAGAGAGAGAGATAGAGAGAGGGACAGACAGAGAGAGCGCGAGACATAAACAACTGGAAAGATACGAGTGATAAAGATGATAGCAGCAGTGATGCTAGTGGCCAGAACAGAATAGCCGTTCCCCTGACGACACGAAAGGTATGAATGAACGATGTTCGCCTGGACATGGCTTTTGTTCCGTAATTTCCGGGATTGGCTGTGTTGTTGACATTGACAGGACTTGCACAAGCTTCTCTTGCTGCAACAAAGCAAACGAGACAGCTAAGAGCAGGTACACAGCCAAGGATCCAGAAACAACAACCAAACAAGTTGGAAACAACAAGCTAAACCCAGAACCGCGCAACAACCAACAACCAATGACAACAAACAACAAAGTAACAGTAGAACAGCTTTGGTATATTTAATACCACTGCTGCCATAATTGTTGTTATTGTTGCCGCTACTACTACTACTGCTACTACTACTACTACTACTACTACTCCTACTACTACTACTACTACTACTACAAATCCTACTACTACTACTACTACTACTACTACTACTACTCCTACTCCTACTACTACTACTACTACTACTACTCCTGCTACTACTACTACTACTACTACGACTCCTGCTGCTACTACTACTACTACTACTACTACTACGCCTACTCCTACTCCTACTCCTACTCCTGCTGCTGCTGCTACTACTTCTTCTACTGCTAATTACTACTATCCTGACAAATCATTGCCGCGTTCCAACCGACCAACCGACCCGACCCCAAAATCAATAACACGGGCTTGTAAATACAGGGGGGAGGCGGGCACAATTACAGAGCACGGATTGCGCAGCGCTTTGCAAATTATTAGGCTTATTGGCGTGAAGTCAGTCCAGGTCTAAGCTTAGCCGCGGAGAAGCTGCTCGTCCGCCTGAAGCCGCGACTCAAGCTGCGAGCACTCCCTGTCAAGGGAACGGCCGGGCCGTAAGCATCGACCAACTCATCAAACACAGCAAGACTATGGCAAGAGCACAGATGCCCACAAAAAATCCACGATGACAGGCACTCCTGCTCAGTCTGGCTTGCAAGTCCTCCTTGTCCGTCTGCATTTCCCTCGGTCGATGCCGACAGTCTATGAGTTCAATTTCAAGCCTTTGAAGAGAGTACGTCCGACAGAACTCGTCCGATTGGTACCTCTCAGTTGTTTTATGAGCACATGCGATGCAGAGCGCGCCGCCCGTACTTTCGGCCCCAATCCATGTTGTCCTGTGAGCACAGATACGAGTAGCGACTGAAAGCCATTTCATCAACGTCACTGACACACGACCACGGGAAGGCAAACCCATCCCGTGTCCTGATGTCTCTGCTCACGCTCATTTTTAAGCATGCTGCGAAGCTCACCTGCACGAGGCGATTGATCAGCAGCAACATGATGCCAGAATGAACACAATGCCGTCTGCTCCAAGGAAGTGACTTTTTTGCACGCACACACACACACACACCCTGAACGCTGCTTTCGCGTTCACTGAGCAGCCCTTGTAGCAGCGCAGAGCATGGTCATCACCAGCCTTCCTTAGGGTGAGCACGACAAGAAGGCAAAGACAACCACCTTTGTGCGCAGTACTTACAACTCTCGCACATGTTACACGACATGAAGAACTAACAGGCTCTGAAGAACACCCCCTGCGGTCGCGGTCCAATGCTTGAAAAGCAACTGACTGCTTTCGCTTTGCCAAGGTCTCTTGGATCGCTTCAGCAATGTCTTTGTCCCCATGAGCAACCAGATGGATGCGTCCGCGATCCTCCGGATTGATCCTGGGCTTTGGCGGCGTGGGACTTGGACTGCAGCCGTAGCTCGGTTGCAATGATCGCAAAACAAAACCCCTTGATGGCCAAGGTGCAATACAGGCATCGGAAGTGGTGAACTCAGCAAATCCTTTGTGCTGAGAAGAGGCACCTGGTCAGCTTTTCGGTAGCAGGCGGCAGCAGGCATGGCTTCGTCTCTCGTATGAAATCTTTGCAAATTGCAGCTCTGTGACCATGGCAAAGATGCATTCGCGATATCCTGCCGGAAACCGAGGAAAGTGCATGTCCAGTTGGGCGCAAATCTCTAAACACCAGTTCCACCTGCGTGCTTGGGTCCTGCTTCTATTGCCCGATCCAAGGCCGTCTCGCCACTGTCGTCTCTATGGCCACCTGGATGGTTGACAGGTATTACTGAGGGACAGCCTTCTGGGCTTTTTGCTACAATTCTGCCTTCTTGCGTTCTGTCGGGAGGTATCATTTCAAGGGACAGATTTCTGGGGAACACAGCTGATTAACCACGTAGCTCTGGCGCCTTGTTGCCTGTGAGAACGAACAAGCGACGACTGGATGCACCCTCTTCCTTCTGGCATGGTATGGCCTTTACGTCACTCAGGCTGAGAAGGCGCCATGCCCGGCAACTGCCTGAACAACAGACCTTCCGGGTCCTCAATCTACAGATGCAGTGATGGATTTGCCTTCATCAGTCTAACTTGTGAGGCCTGATTAATCATAGCCCTTGAAGCAGCCGAATTCTAACCGAGCTGAAGGGGCGCTGCCTTGTCGGAAGTCTTTCCGAGATAGGATTGCCGTACAAACCTGACTAGACGGCCATCCGTGCCATGTCTGAAAGGACTCTGCGGCTGCTTCTGAGGTGCATCCGGCATGTTTGAAAAGACGGCCCAATGCAGGGCGGTCCAGTTCCTGCAGGGGAGGGGCGCTTTTCGAGGCTCCTTCGGGGCATCTGTTCAGCCCTTGTCGTCCTGCGCCTGTCGATCAGGTTGACGTGCTCGAATTCCGGGCATGCAGCGATGCCAAGGCAAGCGGCTCCCAGTCTCATTGCTGCTGCGATGTGTAGAACGCCTGGGCTGTTCGTCGGATCGAATTTACTCTTCACGAGCAGCAAGTATCGGTTCCGAGAAACTCTGCTGCGAGGCCTGAGTCAATGCCCATGGCTTCCCGACAACAGCTCCTGCATAACAAACAAGCAGCTTACAAGGTATAACCTGCCGCCCAGCATCTGCATCTACATGGTTTATGAGCTTCTGGTTGTCGGCAAGCTGCAGAAGCGCCAAGCAGCTCCCTCCTCGTGACCAGATTACGTCTCGCACGCACATCTGGCACTCAGCACAACCGGCAGGGACACAACACATCTCGTGCAGCCGGACACCTGAAACCCCAAGGTCAGAAAGATCGTCCTCTGCCTGCTTTGGCCTCATGGCAACGACTGTCGGTCTGTTGACACGACGGCACCCTAGGGCTTCTCAGCTTGCACAAAGAAAAGGAGATTATTCTGTGGTAGGGGGGTCTCCTGCAGTCATACAGGTACCATGCGACGCCCTTATGTTGCGAAAGTAATGGCCCGGGCCGAGTCACAACTGTAGCCACGCTGTTGCCCATAAGGCTGACTTTGTTAATGCTGCCGACTGTTACAGGTTCAGGTGGCCGTTGACAACTCTTACAGCACTCATATCTTGTTTGCTGACTGTGTTGGCTTGCCATTGCCATTTTGCTTTACGATTGGCTGCTCCACTTTTTAACCCGGCCCTGCCACCGGGAGAAAGAGAGAGCGCGAGCGAGCCAGCGAGAGAAGGGGAGACAGACAGATTCAGAGAAAGAGAGAGTGAGAGAGAGAGAGAGGGAGAAACCGCTAAAAATCGCTGCCTTAGCTTTCTGTTTCCCGACGGAACATGCCTTAAACTTGTCTGTACACTCTCTCTATCTAAGGTTCTGTCAGGCTATTACTGTCAATGATTTGAACACAAACAAAAAATTAGCAACTTATGAATTTTCTCATTTGTTTGGCGATCAACATCGATGTTCTTGAAATAGGGCACATCATTAACAAGCTGAAACTGTTTGTCTACTTCGGAGCAGGATAGACCGTTGGACACGACACTGGGTACACCCGTCTGCAGTTTAACCAAGACTATTTGTGCTCTGCTCATGCTGGGTTTCGCCAGAATCTTCGGATGCAGAGATGATCTCCACGGCCTCCCAGAACCTCCTCTACTCCTGTAGTGTCTGTAGTTTCCCAATGTCAGCAGAGTGCGAAAGACTCAAACGTTTCCATGGCACTCCTTTCGAAGACATTCATCTCAAGATGCTCTGTCTGTCTGTCTGTCTGTCTGTCTGTCTGTCTGTCTGTGTGTCCGCCCGTCCATCCATCCGTCCTGTCATGTCAATGTGCCAGCTCTTTGCCGGGCCATACACGAAAAGGCTCGGCAACATAAAATCATCAGTTTTTGAGCTGCTTGAGGGATGGAGAACTTGTCAGAATTGGAGCGACTTGCTTGCAGCATAGCCTCAATCGAATTTGAAACATCAATGACTCAGGTGAATCAATGAGAGACAGAAAGTCAATGTGTGCTTGAATGGAGACCAACTTCAACAATAAACTATTGACTATTGCGTGTAAGATTCCGCAACAGGTTGGATGTCTGTGTTTTCTAGATTCATCACGCAAAGTTCCACAGGCGAGATTCACAACAGGTGCGCGCATGTGTGTGGGAAGGTGGGGCGGCTCCCAGTGTATGAGAGCCTCCGGGCATCGCAGCCGGCAATTCATGTGGGTATACATTCTGCTGCCTACTGGCACGGCTGGCTCAAAATCCTAGAAACGAGAGCAGCAAAATCTCGAATCATGTAAATTGGCCGACCTGCCTCCCCCCCCCCCCCACCCCCCTCAAATCTCAGTTTGTGCCAGCGGGCAATTGTGCAGCGGCGGTGACTGTTCCTAACTTTAGGAACTGTGTAACTTGCTCGTATTGATTGGAAGGTGCTTTCTTAAGTTCTTAAGTGTTATACTGGTTTTGATCGCTGCAAGTCACAAGCGGGACAACCTTGCTTAAATGGGGTAGGGCCACCTAGCAGGGACCTCACGACAGCGGTACATAAGTTGGCGACTCGAGCGTCGTATGCATATTGGGCCAACTTCGAACTCGGAATGCAAACTCATCCAAAAAGCGAGGCCGCAGGTCAGTCAGCTAGACAGACTAGGCCATGAGCTCCATCCCGATTCCATCTCCGAAGAACCCCCACCTCTTCGTAGAGCGCGCTGGGACGAGCCTCCTGCTTGAGCAAAGTAATGTCCAGCTCAGCCGCTCCCTGATCGGGACATGACACTACTTGCCGCACAGGTGCGGGCACTCCCAGAGTGGCAGAACGGGGTTGCACTGTAGTCTCTCATGCTGGGATTTCTGATGAGGGACATCAGCACCTGTACCTGCCGCTTGAAGGCCGACAGGCCTCAGGGAGCAGCCCGGCCAAACTGCGAAAGTCTTGGTTCGCATCCTGAAGTGAAGGCATCCTAGGACAGGTTGCGCCGAACCCACCATCAGGGTTGATAGACCGATTCCGGAGCGGGGCAACAAAGGTTATGCTCTGCGGGTTCACTAAACATGGGCAGCATTCGGCTTCGCGTCTCGATCCTTCTCTTCTGGCGAGAGGCGCATTGCAAATTTTCAGGCTGGCACAACACGACTATACTCACAGGGATCCGGAATCGTTCTCGCATGCTTTCACTGTGACAGGAGTATGGTCATTTGGACAGGTGTGCAAAACCAAGTAAAGTTTAAACCTCCATTCCTCCATTACCGAGCGCATTATCGTCACAGCATATCGACTTGTCTTGATGGTGTCACACTTTGTGGCGCGAATCACGTGTTCTGCAACATCGTTACTGTCGTTCGTCTTGCCGCCTTCTGAAGCGCCCTAGTTGAATTTCGCATCGTGTCTTGGCAAATCGCGGTTGCACAACAGCTCGTGGGTTGTCTTGTTGGCAGTCAAGTCGTTCGGGTGATTCATGTCGGATACAGATGGTGTCGGAGCTGCTGTCGAAAACCTGACCGACACGTGCTTCAGTCTTGACCAACAGGGACATCCTAAACAAAGTGGCACGTTCCAGTCTAGGCGATGCAGCCACGCCCCCGATTTGGCAGCTAGAGACTCTTCCACCCGCCTTGCCATTCCATTGGCGTCAGTGCAATAAGCAACCTAACTTATGAGCTGGTTCAGAAGCCCGTTTGAGTTCCGGGGCTTAGATGTCTGTTTGCACCATCAAACTTTCACAAGTTGTGCGCGACAGAGGTGAAGACGAGATGCAGTGACAACAACTACTCCACACGACCGGCATCACTGCCTCACATCAAGCGCTGCATAGAAGCGCTTTGGCATTGACGGCAGCAATTCGAACACTCTTAACGCAAAGGTGGCAAAACAGTTAATACCGAGCACCTAGCACGCACAGAACAACAACAACTCTGACACTCCAGTGCTCTGTTCGTCAGATGAGTTCGCCTAACGAACTTGAGGTTGACGAGATACTGAAGCGTCTGTACCGCTGACACGTGATTGGAACCCCAGTAGTGGAAGCTCTGCGCACAGCCCGATAGTTGTTTCAATTCTGTCTTGTTCCTGCTGTCGAAGACTTTTTCATGCCGTTCGTGAACTGCTATCTAATTACGCATCACGACTGCTGCAAGCGAAGGCAGACAAAGGCTGTCATCGTCTCCCGATAGCCTTCATTGCAAAGCCCCGTCCGCCTTCTCCAAGTCCTCGTGCTGCAGAAGGAGGCGTTGCGTGCATCTTGGGCGCCGCAGCGCCGCCTCCACAAGCTCCTCCAAACCACAGGCAAACACAGGGACAGACGCGCTGCACAGCACAGCCAACTGAAGACATGGACCTTCAACCTCATCACCGTCCAGCAGCGATCGGCTCGTGGAAGAGTGAGCCTTGATGCACAACGAATTTTCGCAGACAGGTGGAAGCACTTGGGAACCTAGCAGCTATAGCAAATGCTGCCAAATCACAATGTTTCGCCGGATATCGAAAGCACTCGCACATGTATGGTGCGTGCTGGCACCTGCGGGACTTCTCTGCTTCGCTGTCTGTGTCGGCACCGGCCTGGGCCTGGGTCGGCTCGTGGACCGCTGTGACCGCGGGCTGCGCAGCAGCTTCTTGTTCTTTGCGGCGCTTGCGAGGCACTGGCGACGTCTCTTCCGGCTCGCTGAGATCTTCTCGGCTCATGGAAACCGCAGGACGCCCTGCTCTCCAATGCTGCTCTGCCTATTAAACGAGATGCTAGGCTGACTTTGTGCAACTTAGGCCTTGCCAAGTCAAAGTGTTGCTGTCAAGACTGGGACAATGGGCACAGCGTTGCTGCCGAGCCAGAAGACCACATGCACGACAATTGCACGTCGCATCTTCGTGTGAGTCGCTGTTCCGTATACTACGGGAACCATGCACACGTGCAACACGTTCTCGTCGGATGTCCCCTTGCCTATTCTCTTCTCCAGTGCCAGCTTTTGTTCTTGATTCTTCTGGACAGGTCGCAGCAGCCTGATGATGGAATGGTTCCAAGTTGCTAGCACGAGGGCGACCGCCGGTCGTGCCAGTCATGTTGTGCGCTTGTCACATGCACAGCACATTGACTGGGGCACGAGCTGCGCGGGCACGTCCTCGGTCCGATGCGCAACCCCCAAGTCTGGCCCTATAAAGCCAATTATCGGGGCAATGCGAGGGTGCAGGTTTCCCACTCGCCGACTCATTCGCGGCTCCTTCTGCCACACTTGCCACCATCCGCTGACTTCGCGAAAAAGCCTGGAGAACAGGCAAGCAAGCTTGAACCAATCGTCGATTCTTGGCAAACCTCCCGCTGAGAGTTGGAAATTTCATGCAGTTGCTATTGCTAAGTTGCTACTGCTGCGTCATTCCATGTGCCTGGCACGAGAACACGGTCTGCAAGCTCCGTGATTCAACATGCTGCCAAAGCCACTCCGCGACAGTCTGCTGCCTCTCCTGCGCCAGCGTCAGCCCGGACACAGCTCCAAGCCCGTGACCAAACCCCCTTGGTCATGTCGTTAGTCTCTCAACTTGCCGTTACCATCAAAGGTGTCAAGGATTCTTGTTCGCTTTGGCGGATGCGTGTGAGTTAGTCCACAAAAACATCATCTTTCCCAAAACACAAAAATCGGCCCTTTGTCCCTGAACTCTTCGTGCTTTGAGCACCTGGAGCTCTTTGCCCAGCTGGCCCAGGCCGCTTCGCAGCTTCACGGAGCCGTACTCCAGCTTCCTGGCCACTTTCAGTCCGGTCCAATGGGCTCCCTCATCTGCGGAAGGGCTGTACGGATTACATCTCAGGAATGCACTGGAGCTTCTCGCTCAGGCGCTGCTGCACCTTTCAGCTCTCTATAGCATGGCGCCAAAGCCGAGGTGGAGGACTCATCTGCTTGTTAACTGCTAACGGAACGATTCATCTCTTGTTCGATTTGTTCGTCCAAAATCGAACGAACTCTTCCTCCACCGCCCTGACACCGCCTGCCATTGGCGCTCAGTGCTGCTGTCCCGGATTGACACGACCTGGCTCGGCCACGTCTGTTGCTAATGCTGGGCTCGGGTGGCGGGCTGGAGGGCAGTAGAACGCTTGGATACATGGCACGTCATGGCACAGCGGCCTGTTGCTGCAGATTTTGACGGGCGGTCTCGCGCTGGGCCTCGTGCCTTTCCAGCACAGGAAAGGAAACCCCGCGTGCCCGAAGCGCCCGAGTCCCCAAGTCGCCTCCTGACAGCTGCCTCGAGGCGCTCCTCAAAGACTTCTTCTAAGGCTCTAAGGTTCATTTGGTCTACCTCTCACAAGTGGTACATGCTAGGGTCCTCATCCGCAACTCGCTGCTGCATCATCTGCGCGATCTCTGCAGATTGCCCACCTTGCACAGGACGATGTGCAAAGCAGTTGGTGGCCTATGGTGGTCCTTGGTCCGCCAAGGGGCGGATCTGCTCTAACAAGCGCTTGTTCGCTGCCTGTCTGCTGAATATTCATGAACGTACGACGCACACACTGATTGTAATCATCTGTAGGCCTTGACCCCACCCATGGACTCAACCAGCTTCTCATTGGACTCTGCCTGCTGGACCTAAAAATCAAACCCAGGTGACACTGACTCTGACTTCACACAGCTCGAACGGCAACACACGTTGAGAATGTTAGGCGATAGCACCGGCACCTTTTGCAACTCCAGGTGAGCTTCGACAAAGGCTCGATGCAATGTGAAAGGCATCTGCACAAACGTGACTGAAACGACTGAAGGACAGAAGGATCTTCAAAATCCTGCATGGCTGGAAGGCTCGGGCAACCTGTGTTTGCGAGACTCTATTCGTGGACCGCCATTGGGCGTCCACACCCCAGCCAGAACGAGGATCTTGTCAAACGGCGTATCCGACACTGTACAAGGTACAAATTGGCTTGCTTCTTGTGGCCAGAACTCGACAGCCTCACACTCGTGTTCAGCTTTACGCGGCCTTCAGTAGCGTTCATGCGAGCCGCTGACTGAACCAGATCTGGCCGGCATGTTGCGACGCCTGGCTGGTCTGGCCATGGAGCGTAAGACTACGCAGTGTATTGTAGCATGCTCGCATGATCTCACATGTGCCTCTTCGGACATGGCCTGCTCCGTGCGGATCCGCTGCTGTGTAGTAGGTGCAGTGGCAGCTCTTGGCACGAGCGCAGGGGGCTCCAAGCACAAAGCTTGGATGGCGAGAAAGTGTCGGCGCGGTGCTTCTTGATCGTCTGGAAGAAGCTGTGTCGGTTGGAAGAGGCGGCCGCGAAGCATGGTGTCCTCAGGGAAATGTCAAGATGCCATTGTGATCAGA
>CAJNJA010017235.1:0-11034 GCA_905231915.1 Symbiodinium necroappetens
TCCTATTCCTACTGCTACTGTTACTGCTACTACTGCTGCTGCTACTGCTACTACTGCTGCAGCTGCCTGCTGCTGCTACTGCTGCTGCTCCGGCTACTGAGAGTGTGACTGCCACTGTGATTACTACACCACTACAACTACTACGACGACACCAGCGGCGGCGACGGCGGCGACCCCTGCTCACCACCCCGACCACCACGATCACCACGACCACCACGACCACCACGACCACCACGACTACCACGACCACCACGACCATCACGACCGCCACGACCACCACCACCACCACCACCACCAGTGCTAGTGCTAGTGCTAGTGCTAGTACTAGTACTACTGTTGATGGTATAAATCCTGCATGACCTTCAGGACCCTAAACTCTGGGAATTATGGTATGTTCAATATTATGGGTGATGCAGGATTTATACCATCAACCGTAGTACTAGCACTCGTGCTACTACTATTATTGCATATTATTGCAATTGTTACGGCTCAGACTATGGCCTGGCTTTGACTTTGAGCAGTAGCGTTACGACTGACATGACTCTCAGTATCGCTTGTCCCATCAGTGCTGCTGCGACTACGACTATGACTATGACTACGACAATGACTTCTACTCGGTTTTGTTTTCATGGCCACCGTCTTTGATCCTGTTGCTTGTTTATTCTATTTTGATCCGTCACGCGTGGCCCCTTTAAGGGCATTGGCGCGACGAGGAGCACCCTTCCCTTCGTGGAGTTGTTCAAGGGCCACACTCTGTCCCCATCTTCTAGCTCCCCTTCCCCTCCCTCCTCCCTCTCCACCCTCCCTGCCTCCCTTCCTCCCTATTAAGATAGATGGACTTGAAGGATACCATCCCTTTGGCAAAGTGTTCAGTGCGCATCACACAAAGGAAGCATGGAAAGAGTTCAGAACATGCACCCGCGCCCTACGTCCCTAAGCCCCAAGCAACACCCAAAGCTGGGCCGTCGAAGAACGAGAGCAACCGAGGTCTCAGATGGCAGAGCCGGCGGCAAAGAAGGCCAAGGTTGAGGCAGCTTCTTTTGAAGCGAGGAGGATTGGGAGTTGGGGATGTCAGAGTTTTCCAGCAATGGGTCATCGTTGCGGGTTTATGTGTGGGCTATTGTTTCATTGCCCTCCTGCCGCTTGGGCCACTTGACCACTTGCATTCTGCATATGGCTATATTCAAGTAGCACGCGCCACTTGCCACTTGAAGCGTGCACATCGCTACGATTGTTCAGGGGTGGGCGCCACTCCTGCCGCTTGAGGGGTGGGTGCCACTTGTGCCACGGTTTGGGGTTTTCGGGTTTAGGCCCTAAACAGTGTTTGGGGCTTTTAGGGTTTAGGGTCAGTTTAACATTCAGGGTTCAGGCCTTAGAGTTTTAGCGATCAGGCTCTGTGTTCTGGGGTTTAGGGTTACTGTCTAGGGTTTCAGATTTCGGGTTTTAGGGTTTAGGGTATTGTTGCTAGTAGTAACACTGTTCTACTAATTCTGCTACTTGCACTACTGAAGGCCTCACACACTGCAAGCGGCACATGTGGGGCAATTGGGGTAGAACGGCGAATTCAAGCGGGGCAAGTGGGGTAACCCACGATCCCGGTATTTGGGGATGTTCAAGTGGCCCAAGTGGCCAAGCGGCAGAATTCAGATAGCGGTTCCCGAATCCCACGCACTGTTCTGTTGCTTTCTCATGTTTTGTTTTTGACTCCATGCTTGTTTGGGGTTTAGGAAGCTTCAGGGTTTCAGGCTGGTGTGTGGCTTTGCAGCCAACGCGACGCTGTACGCCGTAAGCGTCGATCTCGCAGAGGTGACAGACAAGAAAGTATGCAGACAACAATGTCAAAGCCTCTTTTTTGCTGTAACGGAGACCCAGCCACCTTTTGACTCAGCACTTCTGACCAGCGCAGCACCATAGGTTCAGAACATCACACTTGTGGCATGTATTTGATGTTGCATGGTTTTAGCGACAGATTTCCATGTTTGTGTGCTCAAAGTAAATATGATGCATATCGAGAAAGGCGCATTACACGCCTAAAGAAACACGTGTCAAATAACCCCTACGAGCTGCTAGGAGCAGGAGGACGTATTCCTGTTGCACACGTTTAGTGCTCTAAGAGGCCGGGCCCCGGCTACCAGAGCCGGAGCCCGACCTTCGTACTGGGCATATGAAGAGTCAAACGATGTCGAAAATGTTATAATTATTAATACTATTACTATTATGATATTGTTATTGTTATTATAATAGTAACTATTATTGTTATTGTTATTATTATTATCATTATTATCACTACTACTGTTACTATTGAAGGCCTTAACAGTTTTTCAAATTGAACGCTGCGCGAGTGTGATCTGCGCGCGGCGGGCGATTACCGCTTTGGCGCTACGAACCCCATGCAGACCCGCAACAAGGACAAACAACACCAAGGCAGATGCACACCATGATTTACATCTATCACTGACAAGCTTAGCAGACATCTCAAGATCATAGTGTAGAAATTTTCGTGTAAACCATGCTGCTTGCGAGCTGCTCCATACATGCATACACAACCTATGTGTACATGTATAGACATATGTGTATGGAAAATGCATGAGTATGCATCTGTACCTGTGCCTATACTTGCATGGTCAACATTGCATGGGTGTAACGGTATCTCAATGTATATGTTCGACATTACATGGGTTAGAACGTATGTTTGGGTATCTGCATCTGTGTATACGTCCATGGTGCATTTCTACTTTTGAGCAAGTCTGTGTGCGGGTTCCCACCACCACCCCTTATCAGAACCGGAAGGCTTGGAACTGTAACCCCTTTCAGGGTTCATTGCTTGCTCTATCATCTTGGGCTAAAGATTTGCGACCCAGTTTATTATCCTGTTGAGATTCAGCGCAAGGTTTGGGACACCTGGGTCGCATTTCTTTTTGGAGGGGCGAGGGGTTTTGGAGTTCGTACTCTTTCGAGATTAGAGTTTAGGGACCCATATCCCCTATTGGAGCTTTTTCTTGGTAGAGGACAGCTTCGAGGGCTGAGGGTGAGCCACACATCCTTTCCGGGTTTAGGTTTAGGCTTAGGGTTTGCCATATATCATCCTGTTCGTGCCTTGGGTTTGCCATCCAGCCTACCGGACTTTGGCCTTTGAGGACATGCCTTCGTGCTCATCATCTCCTGTAGGAGTTTTGGGTTTAAAAGATCCAACATACTGTAGCAAGGCTTCGTTGTGGCTCTTGGAGTGCCCGTCGTCCGGAGCACTTGGTTTTTTCATGAATTGTTATTGCTGGGGTTTGGGGTTTTTGGGGAACCAATCATACCTAGTATTGAAGATTTGTCACCTGCCTAACTTCTTGGAAATACCCTGTTTGGGAGTTGCCACGCATCATCTCCTTTTGAAGCTTTCCAACATCTTTGCTCCGGGTGTTGAACCAACCAGGGCCACCTCCTTTGGAGTTTCGGGCTTGTCACCCACCTTGCGCTTACAACCAGCAACACATTATTTCTCACAAAAATGTCAACAGCTCGAGGCCACCAAACAAGACTCGTTCCTTGACTCTCCGGCCGAAGCCTTGGAACCTCCTCGCTTCGCGCTCCGCGCCCAGAAGAAGACCTTCGAGGAGCAGCGCAAGGCAGTCGCGGAGGAAAAGGGCCGAGAGGCGCAGTGGGGACCGGGGGCGTTGTTCCGCACTGCTAGTGGCTGTTCGGACATTGGGCGATGCTGTTGAATATTGTTGAATGCTGCTGGATCTTGATCTTTTGGGAGTTTGGATGGGTAAGCGTCGGAAGGAGCTGCTGGATGGTCTCTTTGAAGCCTGGGACTACGATGGCTCTGGCACCTTGACGCTGGAGGACCTTGATCCTTACCTCCTCTCCGGGGTTAGTGAAAGGGAATAGACGATTTCAGAGACAGGAGATACTGCCTTTCTACATGAAGAGCTCCCAGAAGCATGATGTTCTGGAGCCGCAGGTGCGAGAAATGTGGTCAATGCTTTTCACACAGGTTGTGCGTGCATTTGAAGCTCGCTTCGCTGCATCAGATTCTCAGAGTAGACTTAGGGCACTCCTGCCTGTCTTTGTCGATGCTCACGTTGCAGGTCCGATCAGGCTTTGAGAAATTCTGTTCATCGCAAGGCCCAGTGAGAAAGCTACGCAGTGCAATGGAGTGCCAATGCTTGAGGTTGAATGACTTGCTTGGGCAGGCATCGATCCTGCGAAAGGCTTAGACAAAGCGGTCTTCAAGACTCTCGGTGAATGGTTTGTCAAGGAATTAGGCAGGCTATCGTGTCGCGCAGGTCTTCATAAGAGAACTGCCAAACCAATGACAATTTCCAGGTGACGACCGGGGCGCTGTTGAAGTTGCTAGTGCCACCCAGGAAATGGCTGAGCAAGCTGTCCGAGGAGCAGCTCGCAGCGCATTATGTGCGCAGCTTGACGGACACAGTTGCTCCTACGTCCTAGCCTTGTCTTTGCAAAGCCGCGTGGGACCTGCACCATGTGCAAACTTGTTTATCTCTTTGTTGACCTACTTGCTCTCATGCTCGATCATTTTCGCCCACTCCACTCTCTGATCACTCTCTCTCAAGCCCCGAGAAGATGCCTCAAGTAACATGCTCTACCGAGGACATGTGCAGGGGTGGACAGATGATCCCTACAAGATGAACATGAACCTGGCGGTGATCAAGGAAACCGGTGTCATGAAACGGAGCCGACTCTTGGGCTCCGCAGGTAGAACGAGGTGGACTGAAGGGCTTTGGGGTTTCCCGTCGTCTTGGGCGCAGAACTATGAAACGACGTCGAACAGACCGCCGCCCAATTGCTTGGACGCCGGAACTTCTGCTGGGCTGCACAGTGCAGGATTTCAGAGGCAAAAGCATCAAGGAGATCCTTGATTCTCCGGTGCATGCCATTCGAGGCACGAAAAGACTGCTACAACAAAATTACACTGTATCTTTCCACGTTGTCGGCCTGCCTTAGCCTGTAAGGACGTCGCGTTTGACAGGCCGCAAGCGATGTGTCTGCCATGATGGGAGCTTATCCATGCAGTACCAGAAGCTCGATTTAAGAGTGTTATCCCAACCTGTTGGAATGGCGTATTGCCTGAGCTCACTCTATGCTCAACTTCTGATGGTTTATCGATGGAGAATTTCTGGCAGGCCTCTCCGGTGAGAATGGCGAGGCTACCCTGGAGAAGTTGGGCATCAAAACAGTCCGCGAGCTGGCAGGACTCATGTGACCTTTTGGTATTGAGCTAGTGTATCTTTCAGTCCGAAGTGCAAGCTTGGGGCTTGTTGCCACACCGAGTTTTCCCCGATTCAACACATGCAATGCTTCAACGACCATGGTGTAGCAGCTGTTTGTTTCCCCAGTTTATCAGCAATAACAACTCATTTCAGCAACCAATCTCGCCCTTGATCTATATAGAAGGCAGCTGGTTCACAGTGTTGCTTGGCGGTGCTGGTTCATTAGGGTGTGGCCGGTCGCAGTGTCGAAACCCTCCCAACGGTCCCCGCTATTCTTGATTGACTGAAGAGGCAGTCGGGTGGGGTGAACAGATCTGGCGCGGTGCGATTTGTACTCCACGTGCCGGCGTTTCAAGCTTTGGGTGTCTGGGATTCCAAGTCTTGGAGGTCGTGCTTACGCTTTGAAGGAGTGAGGGGTGGGGGTTCAGGGTTACCAGCCCAGTGCTGCGTTGTTTCAGGGACCCCTTGACGCAGATCTGAGCTCCAGAGGATGGCGAGTCTTCTTGCTGGCCCGGGCCATCGTGACAATGGCGCTACTCGCTTGAACTTGCGTGCGAATCGAAGAAAGCCACTGCCTGGTCGAGTGATGGGCAACCGGAGGCCAACAGAAAATACCGACGAGGACGACAAAGACGCGAGCGGCCCTTCTGCCAAGATGAATATCCGCTCCTCGGCGTTTGCCAATTAGCTTCTAGCATAGATTGCGCGAAGCAACTTGGCATCAACTGCACAGGCTTTTGCCTCCACCGGGTGCCGTCATGTCGTGCCGTCGCCTTCATGGCAGAACACTGTCTGAAATTTGAATCTCCAGCAGGTTGGTTTGTCCAGGTGCATTCACCCCTTGTATCCCCTTGTTTACAATTTCTAGTCGTCCCTCTCATCAGTCCAACGTCATGCAACCGAGGCAATATGCTGGATGCGGAGTACGAGACGGCACCGCTGAAACAGGCCATTGCATCATTGTAAGTTTAGTACACCTGCCTTCAAAATCTTCTCGCCCGAAGGTGTCCTGTTCAGAATGGCTTCCAAGTGGGTTTAGCAAGCACTTCTTCGCCAGCTCTAGTTCTTGTCCTCTGGTGAAAGATCTGGCTGCAGGTGCTTGATTTGCCGGTGTCGGCACTGAGCATCCTGCCACCAGAAGGCCCGGGCTGTTTGATGCAGGAGTACGCTATGTGCACAGAGGCATTTTCCCCACCATGCTGAAAGATCCACTTCAACATTCCTTCGCAGGGGCAGCCAAAGCAAGCATTATGTACCATAGTACTTGTAGAAAACACCGGGGCTTGGGCCAATGGCACACATCAGCTTATCTCAAGCTGCTGTGTTCTTTTCAAACTACTCGCTGTGCCTGCAGTCCCGTCCTGGTAGGTGTGGAAGTGCTGGCGAGCATCAATATCCGCACAATCAAGCACTTAGGTGGGGCATCGTGGGACTGTGCCTTTTACTCGAGAGGTGCATCTAGATCGTAAGCCAGGAGCATGGCATCAAGTCCGATGTAGTCCGCGAGTTGTAACATGCTCGCTCGCTGTCATGTCGTGAGGTACTCGGAAGTACTTTCACTGGGCAAATGCGATTCTCGAGCTTGAGCAGTACGAAGCCTGAGCCATCGCGATGGCTTCGACACTAGCTGGCAGCTCTTGTTGACTAGGGTCCCCTCCGAGGGGCGCGCTTAATGTTTCCATACAGATTTGCTGGCCATGGGCAGCACGCGAGTTGCTGCCAAACGGCACAAATTCATAGAAGTCTGCTGATAGCCGGATTGTCGCGCCGGATGAGCAAACCCGGACGAGTGCACGACTTTTAGAAGAACAGTAGCGCTGGCCACGCCAGCTATCGATTTCCTTGTGTATCCGTACATAGGTCTAATGCCAACAGAGCTGCGGCTTGCCGGAGCGGAAAACTGCACCCCTGTCGCTCGGCATAGCCAAGCCTCATGGAATGATCTTCCGGCGAGTCATTAGATTTTTTGTTTGCAGGCAACAGACAAGCACCAGATCAACTTTGACCCGAAGGCTTCGCTTCTGTCCGGAAGTCCCCATCTTTTTGGATGTGCACCGCCGCAAAATATGGTCTTTTTTTGTGTGCAGGCAAGTGCGGAGGAGGTCAGGCTCTGTAGCGGATCCTTCACCGCCATCGGCGCCAATGACAAGTCCGTGTCGTGCTCGCCTCGATGCGTACCGTTTTGCGGTTTTGCGTTTCATCACCTCGGGACTTGTAGCAGCCGAATGGCTTCGCCAAGCCGCAATGCAGTTACCCTTTATGATGGACCCTCGAACAGACGTCACTGCCATGGGTTGCTGAAGCTGTGCCGGTCCCTGCCAACCTACACTGAAACTGCAGAGTCCATAAGTCTAGAGTCTAGGGTGGCAAGTCCTTCACTCACCCATGCCATGTGCTTTGAAGCCTCCAGGTGCCCGTATTGTGGGTCCACATACGATATCTCCTGGAAGGGCAAGCTGCAGCAGCCTCAGAGATCTTGAGCTGCGGAGCGTCCCTGGCAGGAGCCGCCGCCAAAATACGTCTGGTCTACCTCTGATCCGCAAGCTCCAGCCACAAACCAGCGTGCTGCTGCAGCAGCCGCTGCATCAAGGGATAGGCATCAACAAACATCGAATAGGGATCAACAAACATTCAAGTAGGGATCAACAAGAAAATCAAACAGAGATCAACAAACATCAGAACTCTGAACGGCTGCAAATTACAGCATCTGCAGCCTGTGAACACTCACAACCTGGTCTCTCTCTCTCTCTCTCTCTCTCTCTCTCTCTCTCACTCAAAGAGAGGAAAGACAGCAGATAGGAAGGAAGGAAGGGAGGAAGGAAGAACGAAGAAAGGAGGGAAGGAACGTATATCATATACGCATGCATGCATAATCGTACATGCAGTTACATACACACAGACGTACAAACAGACATTTCTTTACATTAGTACTGCGACCCCAACCACCCTGCCCTGGCACCGTGTCAACCTTGTTCACCAAGATCTCCCAAACATAAACGACCCCCAGTGCTGTGACACTGGTTGGACAGCAGAAAAACTGATCCCTGCATGTTTGTTTGATCCTTGCTTGATTAGGTTTTGATCCGAAAATAGGTAATCTTGAGTACAATCATACCCTCGAAGAGATAGATTATGAATTTTTATTCCTTTTTGATTTGCCTTGGATCTCAGAAATTGATTCTGGAGCACTGCATGTTTTTTTCGATCAATCCGCCCCGCATCAAGGTGTGAAACCTGCCAACTGGCGGAGATCGGCGCCAACACGCCGCAGGCCTAGAGATGCCCAGACTGAGCACAAGGCCAAACCATTTCTAACGAGGCTTTCGATTCTCGCCGGTGACGCACCTGCGATAATTGTTTAACAGGTGGACCATAGACGCGGTCCACACCCGTCAGATTCATCGAGGTCCAGACAACCTAAAAGAGAAGGTGGCAAAGCGTTTCACCCACTAAGGCTTGGAATCCAATTGAGACCGATCTGAGGCCAGTCGGGATTTTCTCTTCGCGTGGGGGACTGTTTTAGCTTCAGCCTGTGAGAGTTCACGGTTTGTGGGTTGGGCACGTGAACACGTTCAGCTTCCGGCTGCAATACTTTGAAGCATTCGCGGATTTGTTCTGCTTCTGGATTCCGGAGTGCGGGGTTTGTCCTTCTATTGGGCAGATCTCAGAGACACAAGGTGTGGACGCTGCTTCCGCAAGTACAAGAGTAAGAATGATAGCATGATGAGGAAAAGGGGCATCGGATAGAAGTGGACTCTGCTCTCTGAGGCCTAGCTTTCGGAGAGCGCAGCCGGTTCGGAGCAGCCTGGAGCCGTGCCTGCGCTCTGGAGCGCAAGCACCCAGCGTTTCTTCACCAGAATTGGTTCGGATTCCAGAGAGCGAAAAAACACCTAGGACCACCACTGGACATGTTTGGTAGCTTGACATTGTTTGGCTGAGAAGTTTCACACCATTCCAGTCGTCTCTGCTCAGCGTGATGCCTGGAGATGAGCCCGGATCCCGACCTGCGCAAGCCCATCTAGTCTTCAGGCATAGTTTGGACTAGCAGGTGGTTTGTTTATTTTAGGGTTTGTGTTTGGAATATTATTCTCTTAGGAACCATCTCACCAATCTCAAGAACTATTATAAGATTCTCAGGAACGATTGACTCCTTCATCTCTTGTTGTCGTACTGTTCTGCTTCTTTGTCTTGCTCGATGCAGACGTGCTTCGTGCTATGATCTCACGCAGCCCTGGAGCATGGCATGGGCCACAGCATGGGCGACTGGAGGTGCAGGCAGCACTCACGACAGTCATGAACCCATTGTGACAGTGACACAGTGACATTGTATTAATTTCGAAACTTTTGCGTACAAAGTGCCATCATCGCATGCGACGACTCAGCCATGGCACTTTTCGATGTTCTGCTGGCATCTCAGCGGCTGCAGGACGAAAATCGTAGATACCGAGATACCGAACAATATCCATGAGTCCATGAAATGTGTTACACAATCGTTGGCCCGTGGAATTTCATAACCGTTATCGCCGTCAGTGATTCGTGCAGCCGGCCCCTTCACAAAATCCCGGTAGACTTTTCTTGGAGGAGCAGCGCAGCACGGATGCCGATGACCAGCCAGATGAGGACCCGGATTTCAACTCCACGTCATGAGCAATGAGTCTGGCATGTGGTAGGGCTTGTAGCCTGCATCGCCTGAGTCGCCTGTGTCGGAAATGTAGTTTTGTATCATTATCCCACCGTTATAGTAGGCCGTAGTGCTAAAGATCCTGTTCCGACCGAGCCCGTGCAGGAATCGTTATCGGAAGCATCGTCGACAGCCTCGGCGGCGTACTCTGTGTTGACATCCCGGATTTCCCAGGAAGATTCAGAGGATAAGATGTATGCTTCGGACGATTCGGTGGAAGTCGTGCAAGTGCCTTCAATGATTGATGCAGCAGAATTGTATGTCAAAGAGTCTGGGCTGGCGCAGAGACTCACGCCTCCGAATGGTCGCCAAAAGATACTCAGCAGGCATTCTGTTGAGTCATGTAGTACTGCAGCACTCATGCAGCCTTGGTGGATCACATCACGGCGGAAACACTTCAACATCTTCATTTGTGCTTTTTTCGCCCAGGTATATCATTTCATCTGATTGCTCCGGAGCTGGGACGCTCAACTACTGCATGTCTATTCCTCAGTCGCAGACAGTTCGATCAGACCATTCCATTCGGGTTAGGGTTAGGACTTAGATAGGCTGCCAGGGTCAGGGTGCACATAGGATGTCACAGGATTGCAGCATGCACAGGTTGGGTCAGGTAGCCATGTGTCCCGTGGCCTGCAGCGATTGATCCCTGCCCTAGGTCAGATCTCTGCAATCAGCTGGGCACGGAGTTTGAGGAGATCAAGGCCTCCGAGAAGAACCGCACATGCCGGCGTATGTTGCTGAGCCGCCCCCAGAGCAGCTGATCGGTAAAGGTCCCCACACCAACCTTCCGAATATGTGTTGTCAAGCATGAGTTGGCAGTCGATAGTCAGCAGAGTCAGCCGTACCTCGCCCAGGTAAACACCTGTTTGCTGACAGCGCTCCGAATAGCCACTGCCTCGTCCATGGACGACGATGTGATATCACAGAAGATTTTGACTTGGCCGACAGAGAGGAATCCAAACAGAGACAGGGTCATACAACATACTAAGCATGCCAGGGGCAGGGACAAGTACACATATCATGTATGTATCTAATAGTTTGAAGCTGATGCCGCTGCCAGGACATCTATTGTGCGGGGCCTCCTTGCACACCCTTCTCGGCACTGAGTGCGAGGCGCAATCAGGA
>CAJNJA010017236.1:0-11033 GCA_905231915.1 Symbiodinium necroappetens
CGGGAGGATCTAAAAAATAGATCCCCGAATTTGGGGACCCAAACTACTAAAGGGTACTTTAGAGGAACCCTTGTTAAGGGATCTATTTTTTGACAGCTTCCCAACTCCTGGGGTTTGGGGGATTTAGAGCTTCGGCTTTAGGGCTCTTCGGCCCTTTTGGGGGTTTAGGGGCCCTATAGGCCCTAAACTTTAGGGTTTTTCAAGCCTAAACTCTTTCGGCTTTTAGGGTTGTAGTAGGGCCCTAAAGCCTGAACCCTCAACCCTTTCGGCTTGAGGGTTTAGGGTTCAGGGTTTTGGGGGGGATGCTGGTGGCGGTAAGTTTGGTGGCTGAAACAGGTTGAAAACTGTCGGGCCTTTAACCGGTTACTCTTACCTTTCAGGGACTCATAGTCTCAGGCTTTTGGGGACCAAAGAACTTTACTAGGGCTCGGGCTAGGTTGCGGGTTTAGGGTTGAGGGTTGAGGGTTTAAGGGGTTTAGGGTTGAGGGTTTGAGGGGGTTAGGGTTGAGGGGTTTGGGTTGAGGGCTTAGGGTTTTGTTGTTTAGGGTTGAGGGTTTAGGGGTTGAGGGAGCTCCACGGTCAGCATGTAGGCCTAAAGAAGAAGTCTAGTCAATGTCAATAACAAGTTCGAGCACGCCTTTTACTCCATGGATGCCACCAAAAGTAGCAACTGGCATGGCGATCGTTTGTCTATGATATGTCTGAGTCAGCCTGAGTATAGCGGCACGCCTATTTGACATTACAGAATGAAGTAAGGGTGATGTGGACACTTTAAGGAGACAAGAACAGAACCAACTTCGTATCGAATCGCAAGGACTGCTACTTGCTACTTAGTCAACTAGCATTACTGCAATCACGACAGCAAATACAAAGAACCCTAAACCCTAAACCGCTGTTCCGGAGCCAAAGGTCCGCACCGTTCACAGTGGCAGTGACAGTGCCCAGGATCACGCAGCGGGCCGGCTTCGATGCGCTTTTCTTGAGGTCCTGAAGTGGGAAACTGGAACCTACCGACAGGGAGGTCGGTCCAAGGTTTAATATAGGGTCTTACAGGGCCCTAAACCCTAAACCCTAAGCCCTAAGCCGTAAACTCTAAACTCCAAACCGTCCTCCAGGAGCAAGTTGCAGAGCAGGAAGTGTCCCAGGTAGTTCGCCGCAAAGCTCATCTCGTGACCCTCTGCCGACCAGCGGGGACCTCACAGAACGGCCCAATCAACAGGGGCCCTGATAGCCAGAACAAAGGGGCTTTGGGTATAGATTGTCTATGCGATCAAATAAGTAATAAAGGTATTGCTCTAGCTCTTCAAGCCTTCAAGCCTCTACAGTATAGGGATCTTATTAGTACTGTAACAACAGGGGTTTTGAGGTATTGTATGGTGACGCCGAACTATTTTCTTCGGCTCACAGCTTGGCACTTAATGCTCGCAGTTGTGGGCTTGCGGCAGCGGGGTTCGAGTTAAGGGAAACTACAGGGGGGGAGTAGGGTATATAGGGCTTCTATAAGGCTCCTATAGGGTAAATGGACCTTCTATAAGGCTCCTATAACGGTAACTACCCACCTGAAAATGTCCTAGATCTAGTGTTTCATGCTCGGGCTCTCGTGCTCCGGGGTTTGGGGTTGCTAGAACGATGCTGCGCGTTTCAACGCAGGAACTCGTCATCGCCTAGCTTTGACCGAGCATAGTAATGATTTGAAGTATTTTCTACTGTTGAGAAACCCCCTAACCTCTAAAACTTAACCTAAAATCCCAAACCCTAAAACCCCAAACCCTACACCCTAAACCCCTAAACCCCACAACCCTACACCCCTATATAATCCCCTAAACCACTTAGCCGTGAGGATGGAGGGTTCGGGATCCTGGCGGTCTTTGGGCTTAAGGCTCAGGGTGTTCAAATTTAGGGTGTTCGTGTCTAGGTTGCTCGGGTTTAGGGTCTAAGGTTTAGGGTGTTCGGGTTTAGGGATTAAGGCTTAGGCTTCTCGGGTTTAGGGTTTAAGGCCTAGGGTTTAGGGTCTAGGAGTTTAGGGTTTAGGGTTTAGGGTTTAGGGGCTTGGGAGTTTGGGGTTTAGGGTGTTCGGGGATTTAGGGCGTTTAGGATTTTACACTATCACCGGTTCTTGCTCTCAGTTAGCATACCTGTAACCGAAAAGACTTAAACCTTTTTACGGAGCTATATGTAGAAACCATAATAAGGAACCTCAACAAGGCAGATCTTTTCCCAGAGAGCCCACTAACCCTTAATGTCAGGAATATACCTTAAACCAATTTTATTTGATGAGGCCCCTATAACTTAAGGTCTATATTCCTTAATTAAAGGATCCTAAACCCTAAACCCCTACATCCCCTAAATCCCCTAATTTAAGGGCTGTTGGGATCTCTTGGTTCGGTTACAGGTAAGGCTTTGAAAAGGTTCGGGCTACCCCTGACCCTCAACCCACGGTTTAGGGTTCAGGGTCAAAGGACTCATATTTTTTAGGACTTTTGGGCCCAAAGACCCTATTCTGTAAGGCTTTTCTGGGGCTATTTTGATGCTAAGGGTACAGGCTGCGCTCCTTAATATGGATGGCTCAAAATTTACAAAGCCTGAACTCACGTAAAACCATAAGCCCCTGAACCTTAAACCAACTAGCCCTAAACCCTAAGCCGTGGTGGCTAAACCTAAACCCTAAACCCTAAACCCTTATACCCTAAACCTAAACCCAAAGCCCCTAAACCCTAAACCCCACCACACCCTCTGACCTGAACCGGAAAAAAGACGCGCACATCGCTGAAAACGGAGTGCCCTAATTCAGGAATATGCACATACATTCTTGTTAGGGTTGCGATTACAATTTAAGGTCTATTCCTTAATTCAGGAATATACCTTAAAATCTTATTAGGGTTCCTATCATGATTTTCAGGTCTATTCCTCAATCAAGGGATATTGGACTCTCAGGGCAGACTACTCAGACTCTAACTTCCCAGAACCTCACGCCAAGGATCCTAAAGCCTGAACCCGCATAGGGTTTAGGGTTCAGGGCCTTTAGGGGTTTAGGGTTTAGGGCCTTGAGGGTTTAGGGTTTAGGGCTCAGGGTTTTTAGGGTTTAGGGGTTTTTTCCCGGCGTTGCTAGTGTCCGCAGGACGCACTCATAAATTCCAAGCAATGCAATCAGAGGTCATGCCAGTAGCTGGTGAACGCTTCGCGCACCTTGCCCGCATGGCCACAGAGGACAGTGTCCTCACGGATGATGGCAGCGAGCTCGCCAAGCTGCAAAACCCGCGCCTCGCTACAAAACCCAATCGCCTCTGCAATCTGTACAGCAAGCAGGGCGATATCCCCAGTCTGAGCTCTATAGGGATTAAAAAAGGCGGCTCCCAGCCGGCTCGACTGCGTGAATCCATGTTCGAAGGAAGGGTGCGAGATGATGCACATCCACCACAGACGGCAGGAGTGTCATCGGATCTGGATCATCAGGATTCACGGAACTGCAAGCTACCTCACCAAAATTTTGCGTGGACCACCACGGGGCGGGGCCAATCAAACTGACCGGCGGCATTGTAGCATCAACCAGGAATTCACGTGGCTGCCCTGGCTCCCAGTCAGCTTCCACGTATGTCCTTGCGCATTTTTTGGCCTTGCGCAGGTGTTCCCTGAGCCGGTCTGTAGACCAAAACTGCTTGCGACAAGACTCACAGACCGTACCAAAGCCATGGGCACTGTCCGCCGCATGCTTATGAATCTTGGCGCGATGCGACCCGAGAGCCGCCGCCGTGTCAAATGTCAAGGAGCACTCCGGGCATGCGTATGTGTGGCGGCGAGTGAGGCGATCACACCCCACTCGGTAGTACGCAAGTCCGGCTGTGTCCGCAGCATGATGCGCACGAGCCCTGCGGAGGGCCGCTTCCACAAGATCACGCCGACTAGCAACACACTGCTTGCGGTACTCCCGCAACAAGTTCCGGATTTGGCCCACGGAAAAGGAATGACCGCCTGAAACCTGACCTCCAACATCCCGCTGGTCGAAGGCAGCAGCCAGCTGTGCATTGCGTGTTACGGCGGCAACTCGCGAAATGGCAGCGCCGAGAGCCGTCAGCCAGTCAGCACCCCGCACACAAGCACGCAAATAATCATCACCCTTGACCACAACGTATGCCCAAGTGCGAACAATGGCTACATCCAAAGCCTCTTGAGGTGTACAAACTTCAAGCAAGGCGCAAACCTGAGCATCGGTCAGCCTTCTGCACGGAACCTTATGCAAGGGCCGGACCACCCCTCTCAAGAGGCTCATGTACTTCTGACAGAAAAGGTCGTGTGCCTGTTTGCTGCCCAGCTCCATGGTTCCGGCTCCATGTAGAAACTTGGCAAGCACCATGGACTTGAACATTTCCTGCCGCTCACGGCATGTGAGGTCATCATTGGCCATGATGCGCCGTTTGAAAGGCTGATACACTGCACGTGTGAGCTGTTTCCGCCGTCGGATAGCTGCCTCACACGACGCATTGTGAGTACGCACCGTGCCCAAAAAAGTGTACTCTCCCACACACCGAAGCTGATGTTTGAACACCACCTGGCAGATCTATCCGTATGCAGTCTTGGTCCTGCACAAAAACCTGGTGCCTCGCTTGGGCTTTTCCAGTTCCGGCCAACGACAAAACCGCCTCGGTCTTGCCCGCAGCATAATTGACGTCGACTCCCGTCACCGCCCGATACTGGTGAGCCAGGTTGGCTGCCCTGGAAACGACTCTGCCCACCTGGGACGCCTCGGGCGCTTCGAGGAGTAGCGCCACGTCGTCTAGCCATGATTGCGGAAGAGAGTGCACGTGTGCGCTGCCCTCATCAGCTGCAGCGGCCAGATTCTCCGCCATGAGATGCTCGGACAGGCAGCGCACTGCCACTTCGGAGACAAATTGGTACAATATGTCGGCCAGGGGCGAGCCGGGGGTGGTCCCCCGAGAAGTAGCCTGCACGACCTCTTGCTGCGTGTCGACGACAAACCATGTGGAGCCAAACGCAGCTCGAAGGAGCTGCTGAGTACCAGACGGAATGCCCGCTCTATCAAGCGCACCACGATCACCTATGGCAGTCACAACACGCTCTCGCACCGGTGGCTCCAAAGGGAGGGACTGAATATGCTCCGCCAGTTCCGACAGATCACCCCCAAACAAGTGGCCACGATGCACGGCATAGAATGCTGAAACTCCATCCAGGTATAACACAGCGCCCGAGCGCCCTTGTCGCTTCAAACGGGAAATATGGCACTGTGCACTCAGGGCAGCAAGATCGGCCGGGTGTCGTTTGCGCGCGCAAGGGTCTCAAACCCTTCATTCAACACCGGACGAGTGGCTTTCAGGATGCCTTTTGCTGCGGGCTCGACCAGTGCTACAGACCTGTAGCCCTCGAGGCGGTCGCTGGGCTTATTAGGTTTGGGGAGAGCACAAGCCAACATCCCTGCCCACAAAGTCGGAAAGCACTGGCGGCTGCAGATCTTCAGTAACAAGAGCATGTGAAGCAGAGCTGCTTTCAGCGGACACCGACTGTACACTTCAGCTGGGAGCTGTGCAATCCCTGAGGCCTTGTTGGATTTCAACGACGCAAAGGACGCCACAACCGCAGAAATGCTGGGCACTTCAGCAAGGTGGACCACAGCGGAGATGTTGCCGGCACAGTTGCGGTGCATTGCATCAAGACGGGCGGGCGTTGCTTTTTCAGCCAAGCCAAAGTGTTCAGCAAAGGCGGCCTTGACCTGGGCTGGCTCGCTCAACCTTTGCCCCTGCGAAATTGTGAAATTCGTCGGACCCCACTCGCACCGAGTCGGACAATCCGAAGAACTCGGTCTTGTGAGTCAAACTCTTCTCCTTGTTCTGGGTTCGAGTGTCGACCTCCATCCCGCCGATGACCAGCCCGCAATTCCGTTTCGCCCCGGCAAAGGAAGATGTGAGCGTGGGACTGCACAGATTCCCCAACTCTGCCTCGACCTTGGACGGATTGCAACTGCAATAGTCGGACACTGCATCCATGACTTCGGCTGATCGGCCATAAGCTTCCTGGACCGCAACGACTCGAGGTTGTAGGTGAGTGTAAGTCTTGAAGATCCTGGCAAGGCCAATCGGAATGATGGATGATTTCCCTCCTCCCATCGGAAAGACCCCAATCACGTTCTTTCCATCGTCGGTCGCGAGCGCCATCGTCAGGTCCCGCATCCATTCTGACAGAGGCTCTGCCTCCAAAGGGGGATCCTGAACTCCCGAGAGATTGCTGAGCTGGAAGAAACCTTTCCAATAAGCATACACCTTCTCGACAGATGGACGACCTTTCTCCAAGAAGTCTTCCGCCATGATCCAAGGTCGTATCTTCCCAGGAATCGGCTCTGGCCCAGAATACTCGATCTGCTCCCACTTGCAGATGGGAGGAGCCTCCGTGGCCCCCTCGTGTAGGAACTCGAGTGCCTCCTTCGAGCTGTCGATCTGCTCCGTTCGAGCCTCAACCTGACCGGTTGGGTCGATCGGTCGATGAGCTCGAACTTACCCAAATGGTCGTCCCATGCCCTCCTCTCGGCCTCGGCCTTCAGGCGCGTGAAGGCGGTGCTCTTGAATTCCGTCGAGCCTGTTGAGTCTCGAAAGACACCCACCCCGCCTTCTTTGATAAACTCCATCGCGTCGAGCAAAGATCGCAACGGCTTTCCCTCGTAGGCCGCAGCACCGGGTAGTTTCGATGCCATCTTCTTCTGGAGCTTGGCCCAAGGCTGGATGAGGATTCCCTCCAGGTCTTCGAGCTCGATCGGTCGAGTCTTCATGCCATCTGATGTCTTCTGAAGCATCGTCAGCCCAGCCTCCCGGATTTGATCCTCCTTCAACTCGAACTCCTGCCAGAGCTGGTCGTAGATCAGATGGCGGACGGACCGTCCAAGTTCGAGGAGACCCTCGGCCTCGCACTTCCAGGGGGTATTCACCGCTTCGATGAACTTCATAGAGAGGTCCTCTTCTCCCCGCTCGATCAAGGCCTGTAGGAAGACGAGCCTTGCAGCTATCGGCTTTCCACCAAGATGTCCCGGCATGTCGAGAACACCGTTCGATTTCAGCGTGCCCTCCAGGTCGAAAACCGACATAGGATCTTCGCGAAGGGAAGCCACCATCTCCTTCGAGACTGCCTTGACCGCAGAGTCGATGAAGGTCCGGTACTTCAAAAGGAACTGATCCCTCCACCTCGTCTCCAGAAAGTCCCAGAGAGGGTAGAGTACATCCTTGTGGGGGTGCCCTTCTTTCAGCTTTGAGGCCCAGTCCCTCGCGGCTTTGGCCAAGCCCTGACGAGTTAGTCTCTTCCGAAGGGGAAGTCTCCCCAGGCGGGTGATCACCGGGTTCTCCGGATTTTCCTCTTTCTTTGCATTGATCGAGTCCATCATTTCCCCGGTCCGAAAGAAGTCGCACATGGCAGTCATCGCATACCCCTTTTCGAGGGTCTCGAGATTCTCCATCATATACAGGACTGACACCACATCGATACAAGACGTCCATGCAAAATTCCTCCCGTAGCCAGGTCGGGCTGCCGCAGTCCAGTCCTGGAACGTAACTCCGCCCCTCGTCATTCCGAAGAGGTACCTTCCCAGGATCGACTGGGTCGACACTGCACAAATCCCAATGTCGGAATCCTCTTGAATGTCCAAGGTACCTTGGCAGGGTTCGGCCGGTCCATCTGATTCGGCCCCCAATAGGAGATCCTGTCCACCGCGTCTTTTCCCGAGTAGATCAACGGACCTTCTCGGGTCACAATCAGAAGATGGAAACCCCCAAGAAAAGGGGCCTGTACTGAAATCTCCTCCCAGCTTTTCGAGATCAGGGTCGACGGGCATTCTCCTTTCGTCTTTATAATCGTTTCCAGCTTCGCCGCAGTCTCCTCTTCCGACCTGATCGAGAAGAAGTCGCCCGGGTTCTGCTTTTCTTCTAGTTCGATGGATGCCACTATCCGCGCGTCCCGGGAGCCCATCGAGAGAACAAGAGCCTCTCTCGTCTTTCCCATCACTAGGCCGGGAAAGTCGACTCGGCCAGAGCCTAAGCGAATCTGGCCAACTGCATCCCCAATATACACGGCTTTCAGCCCACGGGGAATCTTGCCCCCCATAGCAATGCAGCACATCCCCGGCTTCCAGTGGCACTCGTGCAGTGTTACTTGATACCGGCCTGTGCCTTTTAGACTGAAGAAACCATTGGGAAGGAAAGCCCCATCGACCCAACCCAGGACCCTGCCCTCTGAGCCAGGGCGACATGCCGTATTTGGCCATGAAAGATGGGCGTCCAACCTGCGTCCAAAGAGAGAGTCCATTGCGACCGGGTCGAAGTGGTCGTAACTCAGCGGTCGGCGTTGCCGACGTGGGTGTCGTGTTGAAGAGCCGTCTGGCACGGCTCAGGCGAACGCCCGTGCGTGGTTAGTCACGGGGACAACGTCCTGCGTGCCTGCGCTTGAGCCAAAATGGCTACGGGTTTAGGGGTTTAGGGTTCAGGGCCGGTTTAGGGTTTGGGGGTTTAGGGTTTAGGGTTCAGGGCCTTTGGGGTTTAGGGTTTATAGCGGTTTAGGGTTCAGGGTTTTGGGTTCAGAGCCTTTAGGGTTTAGGGTTTTAAGGTTTCGGGTTTAGGGTTCAGGGCCTTTAGGGTTCAGAACCTGTAGGGTTTAGGTCAAAGTCAAGTCGACCTCCACCAGGGAAGAGGCCCGGGAGGAAGACCCCCTGCTTGTGGGCGTTCCTGGGCTCTTGTTAAGGGATTTGAGGTTTTACGGTTAGGGTTTAGAGTTTAGGGTTTAGGGTGTAGATAAGGAAACTCTATTGTTTACTGTAGATCCCCATCATGGTAACTTCAACTAAATCCTTTAACAAGAACCCAGGTTCGGGTAGTACACGGCGGCGTTGCACACCAGAGCATCCAGAGGCCTGCACCAAAAAGAGCTTCGAGCTGTACAAAGCGTCTCGAGTGCAGTTCCCTTTTCTTGGCTTAGCAAGTTTTATCTTTGGGGTCCTAACTGGTAACCCGCAAAAAAGAACTACAATGAAGACTACAGGTGGGGCTTTCAAGTTCGAATCCAGCAATCGTTCCGTGACTGGCTTGTAACCCTTTGAACCCTAAACCCCTCAACTCTAAACCCTAAACGCCCTAAGCCTTATAAGCCCTAAGCCCCTAAACCCTAAACCCTAAACCCTAAACCCTAGGTAGCCGCCGAACCGTAAATCCAGAGGGTTCAGGGTAATGAGGCTCCCAGGGATTTTTTGCCTTGGTTTCTTAAACTGTTCTGAATGAATCCTGAGACTCCAACCTGGGTTTCCCAGTAGCCCCTTTGAAATAAGGGTGCCCTTTTTCCTACTGTTTGGTTTTAATAAGGGAGCCCAAAAAAAAAAGGGCAAAAGGGTCCTACTGGCAAACCTAGCCAAGAGAGTTCTTGCGTTTAGGGTTTTAGGGTTTCAGGGTTGCGGGGTTTAGGGGTTTAGGGTGTTTAGGGGTTTGGGGGTTTAGGGCGTTCGGGGGTTTAGCGGTTTCAAGGTTTAGGGCCTTAGGGGTGGAGGGGTTTCTTGGTTTCGGGGTTTGGGTCTAGGGGTTTCGGGCTTCGGGGTTAGTAGTTCAGGGGTTCGGTGAGGGTTTAGGGTTGGGCCTCGTGGGGTTTACGTGGGATTTGGGCGGCGCCTTTGCCACCCTCTTCCCTGAGACTCCAATATCCCTTAATTAGGTTTAAGGAATATGGGAGTCGAGTCTCCGAAAATTTGGGGTACCCTACTTCGGGGGTCCTTTATAATACGGATCCTACTATTTAGGGTACGATATTAGGGTCCCCTAGCTTCGGAAACACCCATATACCCTAGATCTTATTAGGGTTCCGAATATAATTGAAGGTATATTCCTTAATTAAGGGTAGGCAATCGCAAACCGGCCCAGAGCATGAATAGAAAGGTTCGCAACAAAAAACGATCCTCATTGTCTTGCTGCACCGCTGCCATCTCTAGTTCGCACACGACGAACAGCGGGAGGGGGGTTGCCTCCTTCGGCGGTCGTCGCTCCCCTTTGCCCACCGACAGCCAGGAGCACAGAAACATACACTGCAGCATCCAGCTCAGCGACAGGTTCCCACCATAGCGCCGTCAGACATCTGACCTGACGTCCTGGACGGGGCACCGATGCTTCTGCGAAATGCACCCTGCAGCACTTCCTCGTCAGACTCGTCAGCAAGCACCATGGTCACGCACTTGTGCACCATCAGATCTGATGGTGGAGACCTGCTTCCAGACACATGTGTGCGGCTTCGTGGATGCTGGGCTGATCTCGCACTGCATCGCAGTTGCCTCCATAGTACTGACCGGCGTAGATCTGCGGTTTTCGCTTCCAAATCCGGCGGCGTCATCCGACCTGATAGGTCTCCGTGCACGCAGTCCTGTGCAAGGCCCAGTGGAGGGCCTCCACGAGTTCCTTCTCTCTCTCTCTCTCTCTCTCTCCCTTTAGATATACATGCATATGTATATTGTGTATATGTATATGTACATGTACATGTAAACCTATATGTTTATGTATATGTATATGTATACACATATACACACATGCATACATACGTGTTTCATAAAGAATGTGCGAATACACAGTTAAACAAATCAATAAACCAACCAGCGTGGATCTATATGTATCTGTATTATCTTTTTATCTAGTTCTTTGCGTTTGTTTGTTTAGTTGTCTTGGGATTACCTTATAGGACTCTAAATATAAACCACAGAAAGGACTACTTAGGAGCCTATGGGTGGTGAGGTGCCACCTCTCAGCTGAAACATTGACAAGCAAGGCGACAGACAGAGCGGATGACGCCCACCAGCCCACCAGCCACCCACCCACCCACCCACCCACCCACCCACCCACCCACCAGCATCCACATCAATCAAAACAGAACTACTCTCTAAACTCCCTAGCCCTAAACCCCCAAACCCTAAAACCCTAAACCCCCAAACCCTAAAACCCTAAACCCTGAACCCTAAACCCCAAAACCCCAAAACCCTAAACCCCTAAACCTCTAAACCCCTAAACCCGTAAGCCCAA
>CAJNJA010017237.1:0-11033 GCA_905231915.1 Symbiodinium necroappetens
TACCCCCCTGCATAACCTGATGCTGATACGTTTCACTACATACTCGTAGCGTAAATAAAGAAAGAAATAAATTAACATATACATACATACATACATACATACATACATACATACATACACACACAAACCCGTATTCTAAATACAGTGAAAACCCTGTATAAGAACCCCACTCGGCGAGACTAGCCTACCGAGTAGAATCAGAATTAGAATAGAATAGAATAGAATAGAATAGAATAGAGTAGAATGCTAATCATAATAGCAAAAACAAATACAATACCAATGATAGTAATGACAATAATAACAATAAGCACTAATCAGCATAGAAAAACCATCATTCTTAGGCGGCTCCGGCGTCGGTGACCCCATCCTCGCCCAGTCGTCGGCTGCAGGCCTATTTTAGTATCTGGGGTTTTGTTATTCTGGGTGTGTCCTTAGTTCGTTTTCTGGAGCTTGAAGGTCTTACGGTTTAGGGTTTCGGATTTTTTTGGCTTGCTCAGCCCTGTTCACAACCCCTCGGAGTTTACACGCTTCAGGGCGGAACGGGCTTTATTATGGGAAGGGCAAAAGCCACACACCCGAGAGGCTTGACATGCACTCTCAGGCCAAAAGCCAGACACCTCGTAAGGTCCTTTTTCTTACCTTTGGTTAGTAGGGAATGGAGGAATGGGAACTATTATAAGGTACCATTACTACCATTCTTCCATTCCCTACTAACCAAAGGCAGGTTTTGTGACAAGCTCCTTCTTCGCCCCCTTGCAATAAGCCCTTGAAGCAGCCGGGGAGCCTTAGACCCACACCCTGACATAGCCCTGAAGCTCTTTCCCTAAGGGTACATGTGCCCAAATATATATATATATATACATACTCTGACCGTAGTCCCTATGTAGGGCCTACTTTCAGGCCAAAAGTATATACTATTTAGGCACATGGACGCGTTGGGCTCGTTGTCAGGCAGATGCCTCCCCGACAGAAACCTCCGGAGCCGCCCAGACCTCGGAGTTTTAGGGCCTTTTGAAGCGCTTAGAACTGATAATTGAGGGACTTATCGGGCCTATAGTGTGCATAGGCATAAGGTTTGTCCTGTAGGGCTTATATAGTCCCTGGAGGGATTATAGGGTTTCTAGGCTGCCGGGGTTTAGTTGTTAAGGGTTTAGGGTTTAGGGCAACCCCAAAATCCTTGGCTGCGAAGACATATGGGGTTACATGGTCTGTCGTTTGGATTTAAGTTCAAAGGGTCTCAGAGGCTCCGAAGCCCTAACTCATCCCAAACCCAAAACCCTAAAAACATTTTGGTTTTCTCGGCCCGAGTGCTCCCTCCATTGAAAGGGACAATCAAACACGCTGAGCCTTACTCTAGGATGCAGTTGCGACAACACATGGGTTTTGCGTCCGCAGCATGATGACCGAAATTGAGCGGTTCCTGGCCATGAAACTAACATGCCTCGATCTGAGGGCTCCAGATCCAGCGCTGTTAGGACTGTTCCAGCCCATGGAGCTGTGTCGAAAAGCCGACCGCCAGCGCTTGTGAGAAAGGATGCGGCGGCTGGGCCGAGCGCTGCCGCTGCAGATTCGCGTCTGCACGATAGCAAACAAGATCCACATCATCTGGCGACGGCTTGTGATCGAAAGCGCAGCCACTGAACTTGGGCAGGCCCCGCAGTTCGTGAAAAAACAGCTGAGGGTTTTCGTGGAGTGGCGGGGCGGCTGCACTCCCTCAAAGCGGCGGATCCACCTCAAGGCGGCCTGAAGGTCAAGATGGCTGACAGCTGCATTGCCTTCGTGTTTGACTGTGAACCAAGCCTTTGGGTGTAAGCTCTTGGCGTTTGTGGAGATGGTGCTAAGGTTCATGGAGTAACATTGCATTTTTAGTGCATAGGGGTCTATATGTATATTCTCATATCACGTCGCCTGAATGTCTTTAAGGACCTTGTGCGGTAGTACGTGTAATTGTCACGAATCTTTCACTAGTCTTTAGGGTTCAGGGGCATATCCCAAACTCTCAACATCTGCGGTTTCTTCTTTCTCTAATCCGATACTTGCTTTTACCTATTTCCCAAACCCCATAATTTAATGTGCCGTCTTCTTGAGTTTTCCACTAGCTCTTCGGGTGCGGATGTTTTGAGATCTTTGTAAGCTTTTGGTCAGAAGCGGAGATTGTTCGTAATTTCCGGCAACTTCTCAGGGTTTCTGTACAGAGGCGGGTTGTAGGGCTTCAAGGTTGTGGGCATTGGCATTCGGGGCTTCAGGCTTCCGGGCTTAAAGCTTCAGTGCTTTCAGGGTCCTGTCGGGCTTTGTGGCGCAAGGCTCGAGGCCTCCATTGTAACTTCAGAGCTGTGGGCTTAGAGGTAAGTGCAGCTGTTGGGTTCGTCGAGTCGTGGGGTCGGCGATTTGGGGTTGTGAAGTGTTTGACATGGAGAAACCCATTCGCTGCTACACCGTGCTGGAGGGTTCGTGCGCTGTGATGAAATTGTATAACCTGAGCCGTAACGCTGTTTACCCGCAGGCTCTATGAGGAACTCCTTTACAAAAAATTGGTGTTTACTGTAGTGCTGTGAACATTTAGCAGCATTGACCCTTGATTTAAGCCCTTGTGCTACACCCTGGAACCTTCATGGAACCCTCTGGGCTCTCAGGTACAAACTTCCAGGAACCCTTAGTGGACCCTGCCAGAACCGGTATGGTTGACCCGTGAAGAGTCCTTCATAATTCCTTGCCGTACCCTTACGGGGAACTCTTGCGGGTTTTGTGAACACGAACCGAGGCGCTGATAGCACGGACGCTCGGAAAACTCTCCAGCGAGGAGCGCTGCCCAAAGTTTCAGAAAGTAGGAGACCTTACTACCCTATGGTCTCAAAATACTACATTCCGAATGGTTTTTGTTGCGTAAGACTTCACGATTGGGCACTGTGGTTCTTCGTGTTATGGCGTCTATGGATCCTTGTAATTATTGGCAGTTCTACGGAGAAGGTCATGGGACCTTAGGATTTGACGAGAGTTGGAACAATATGGCTTGAGGTTCAGGATGGTTAGAGACGAAGGTTAATTCAGAGTTTTACGGTCTTGGGCTGTGGCCATGGTTGCGTATCGCCGTATTTATTGCCTGCTCACTAAGTCCCCTGAGCCTCTCTGTAAGTACTGAGTTCAATGGGTGTTGGATTTTGGAAGTTCATGTCCTAGACGAATCCCGGACGAGTTGTTGGGACGGTCTGGCGGTTTCAATTTTAAGCCTGCAGCAAGACTCTAGACCCCAATCTGCTGGATCGCGACGATGGCGCGCCTCGGCCACGTCGTCCAATGCACGGGCCAGCAGCTTCCATTCCAAAGAATCCCAAGTAGCTATATGGGGGATACTTAACCAAACCACAAATATGAGTAATCCCATGCAATTTCTACTAATAACCACTACATGTTACTATGTAGGTATTTGACATTGAGTTTCCAAGAGTTTTTAGCTCTGCCACAGTTGGGTGCAGGATGCCAGGGTCAGCGCCTTTGGGTCCGTGATTCTTGCCGAATCCCCATGACCTTCCCTAATTCTGGGCCTGAATAGCATGTATTTAGGGTGTTTAAAGGGTAGTTGGCGCGGGGTCTAGGAAACCCCTGAACCCCAAGACCCGGTACCCTAAAACCCGAAACCCTCACTCCAGCCACAAATCCATGAATCCGAACACTCCTCAAAACCTGACGCTAGTTCCCAAAAAGCTGGTCAGTGAGTATTCGTCGGAAAGGGGTGTTCCGACAGGCCATGTACCCATGTAGCAGATACTACGGCCCTAAAGTACCCATATATTCAGGCCAAAGTGTATACGAGATTGGTGCATGTACCTTCTTCCTCACGGGTACCTATACAGTAGAATCTAGGGTTTCTATAGGAAACGCTAGTGGTTTGCGTAAGTATCCCCCATATAAGTATTTAGGACCCTAAACCCTAAACCCTAAACCCCAGCCCCCTAAACCCTGAAACCCCCAAACCCTTAACCCTTAGCCCTATGACCCTAAACCCAAGACCTGTTTGGCTTGTAGGGCCGTTCCAGGACGACCATCGCCATGTCCAGGCCGCCGAGTGCTGCCGGCGAGTGTTTTGGGAGTTGGGCGGTTTAGGGTTTAGGTGAGATTTCGTCATTCGCTTAGGGATTTAGAGGATATAGGGGTTTGGGGTTTAGTGTGCAGGGGGATTTTGGTAGTTACCCCCCAATGCCAATGTCAGTATTAGAGCCTCCAAAGGAGCTTGCTAAAGCCCTACAAGCTCCTTTAGTGCGCCTTGAGGTGCCAGGGTTGGGGACTTGAGGGTTTAGGGTTTAGGGGTTTTTTCCAAGATTAACGGCTCGATTTCAATTATTTCAAGTATTTGGGGTCCCCGAGAATTGAAATAATTGAAATCAGCCTCCCTGCATTTCAATTGTTGCAATTATTCCAATGCTATTTATTACAGGAAAAGAACCAAGCGTCAACTATACCCTAAAGGGGCCTCTCTCGCATATACATATACATATACATATACATATACATATACATATACATATACATATACATATACATATACATATACATCTCATGACCAAAGTGTATATGCACATGCATGATGGAATAAGGCCCCGAAGTCTGTGGCTTTGTGGACATACTTCCACAATGATAGCACAGAAAAGCCCTGTATCCCTGAACCCTCCAAAACAATACGCGAAACGCCCGAACCCTAGCGCCCTAAACCTTAAATCATTCCTTCGATCGAAATCGCTGACGCCAAGCAGCATGTTTCTTGGAACACTCCATTAAAAGACCTATGGCCCATGAATCAAGAATCCCAAACTCAAGCGCTTAGAAGTCTTGACCTCAAGCCTTGCAAGACTAAAGGAGCCTCCAAATCCTTAGAGCAGCCCTCTCTAAACCCTAACCCCTGAAACCCTACACCCCAAAGGCCCGGGAGCCCTCAGGCCCGATAGGACCCCCCCCCGCCCCCAATAGTAACCCCTTATACCAGCCTTGATCGGATGCCGTTCAAGTAACCCTAAAGCCCCTAAACCCTAAACCCTAAACCCTAACCCTAAACCCTAAACCCAAAGTAACCCTAAAGCCAATCTAAAGAGCCAGGTGGGACCCTCGACTGGTCGAGCTGACAACGGCGTTGAAAACCAGGCATCACAGTGGCAGACCCGTAGTCCAGAGGTACCTACATCGGGGATACTTGCCCAAACCATTATACTTAGTAGCTGAGTTACTACACTTTAAACTTTTTGGGGTGATATGATCCCGAATAGGACTGAATGTGTGCACGTTTTTGTGCTTATGAATTCAGCAACTAAGTATAGTAACTCCTCTTGCACAACTCCCAAACCTTCAAACCCTAATTAAGCCCTAAGCCCTAGAAAGCCATGCAAAGCACTAAACTCCGAACCCAAGGGCCACCTTCAACCACATCCCAAAGGGGCCGAAGTACTTATATAGTAGACGAATGCAGGGTTCTTTTTGAGTGTTCCTATGCACCTATATAGTATTTAGTAGAATGCAGGAATTCTATATTAGGAACTATTAGTCTGATTTGGGAAGGTATCCGCCATAACAGTACCTTGGACACTTTGGGATAGTCATGGTAGGGGTGTCCTAAACCCTAAACCCTAAACCCTAAACCAAGTTTTAAGGGTTATTGGTCCAGGGTATGCAGTGTGGGGTTTAGGGTCTTGGGGTTTGGGGTCTTTGAGTTTAGGGTCTTGGGGTCATCGGGTCTGTATGACAGGCCAGGGTGTGAGGGTTCAGTTTATTTTACAATGGATGGAGGTTTGACATGTTTTGCCTGCATGAGCTGCAATTAATGCTTCTAGGGCTTTCGGGCTCTGATTTAGATGCCACATGATCTGCTTTCTCTTGACCCTACAGTGTGGCTCCAGGGTTCCGTGGCCCAGAAAGGCTTGTGTTCCCCCTACCGTGTACATGTCTGGACCTTCTGGCTTAATCGGCGGTGGCCTGCTAGCTATAGTATAGGGCACAAGCATAAGGAATACCCTAAACCCTAAACCCTAAGCCCTATATTGGAACCGTATGGTATTGCGCTGAAGCGCGAAAGGCCTGCTGAGACAACCTAAACTCCAAGCCTACAGCCCAAAAACTTTCCTGAAACCCTAAACCCACGAACTCTCCTAAGTCAGCCCGGATGTTGGGGGGGGGGGGTCTGAAAAACTTGAGTCGTGAACCCCCCCAAAATTCGGAAAGCCTAAAGCCCGATTCCGCAAGGACCGAATGGCACGAAACAATTATGACAACCTTATACAGTTTAGGGTTTAGGGTGCCCTTGAATCCCAAAGAGCTGTAGGAAATCCAAAGTACCAGCGGAAGTGTCAGGCGTCTCCGAAGGATTCCACAGCCCTTAGGTCAGGTACATGTATGCCCATCGTGCTCCTTAGTAGTTTTTTGGGGGATTACCTAATAGGATTCTAAATATGAACCATAAAACGGAACTACTTAGGAGCCTATGGGTGATGATGCAAATCGAAAGGCTGACTTTGCTTACGCCATGAAGAAACGTTTTTTTGTTGCAGACCTCAGCAAAGGATGATGCGGAGCAACACAAGCCGCAGGAGCCAGCACACACAACAAGGATCCAGGTCGAGCAGCACTTTTTTCCAAGGAAGAGGTGAAAACTCCGCGACTTGCATTGTGGAAAGATGCACGCCGACAACGTTCAGCGGTCATTACCAAAGACCCTAAACCCTAAAACCCTCAAACCGCACAGATTTCACCGGTACCTTTGTCTCCGCTTCGCTGTTTCTCTTCGCTGGCAAGGCCGTAAGTTTCGGTCAACAGCCCTAAACCCTAAACCTAGGGTTTAGGGTTTAGGGGGCTCCATCTGCAGACCCCTGCGATGATGCCAGCAGTTGGTCTGGGATTTTTCGTTCCTGTTACAGGGCAGTACAAGCTCAAGCATTTAGTGTGTATATATATATATAAATTGAATATATATATATATAAATTGAATATATATATATATTTAGATAGATAGATAGATAGATAGCCATGCCACATCAATTTGGGGCCGAAGGGGAATATAGTTTAGGATTTAAGGTTTGGGGCTTCAGGAGTTCAGGGTTTAGGGTTTAGGGCTTTAGGGGTTTAGGGTTTTAGGGCTGTAGGGGCTTTAGGGGTTTAGGGTTTAGGGCTTTAGGGCTTTAGGGGCTTAGGGTTTAGGGTTCAGGGTAGGTACACTCCTGAATAGCGGGCTTTTGAAATCCAAACTTGTCGAAGGATCCCGGAGGTCGTGGAGGAGCGGTGCCGCCGGGCACGACAGCGGGCGAACTGCGGCCGCGGGCTTTGAGCCAGCAAAAACATCTGCAATGGTCTTAAAGTCTGTCTAAACCTTGAACCCTAAACCCAAAACCCTAAGCCAAAACCCTAAACCGTAAGCCAGCCCTAAACCCTGAACCCTAAGCCCTAAACCCAGTCGATTTTGCAATAGTGTGCATGTGTGTTGATAGGGCCTTCTGGAGCTCGTCGTGCTGTCTGGAGTGCAGGGTTTGGCCTTGGGATGTAGATTTGTGGTTTTGGGGATTACAGATTAGGATTAGGGTTTAGGGTGTGGGGTTTAGGGTTTAGGGATTAGGGTTTAGGGTTTAGGGTTTTGGGTTTAGGGGTTAGGGTTTGGGATTTGGGGTTTAGGGTCTAGGGTTTGGGTTTGGGGTTTGGGGTTTAGGGGGGCTAGCACTGTGGGATTTAATCTCGGAGCCTAAAGAATTGGAAAAGATAGGGGTTATGGTGTATTATAGTTTCATTGTAAGGAGAACCCCCAAAATAGTAGTGATATCTATTTACGTAGGCCCTTGTACTTATATCCCAAGCAGGCATGTCCTGGCATGGTGTATACTTTGGCCCTGAGACTGCATCTTCAACCAGATATATAGTTTAATTAAGGCCTAGGTATACTATAATTACCCTAAACCCCAAACCGTAAACCCTAAACCCTAAGCCCTAAACCCTATACCTACCGTTTTTAGGGTTTTAGGGTTTTAGGGTCAGGGTTTTAGGGTTTTAGGGTAAGGGCTTCAGGGCTTTAGGGTTTTAGGGGAGGAAGGGCAAACTGGTTCTTGCACCAGGGAACTCTGCAACAAGGATAAACTGTACATCAACACCAAGCTTATTTAGAGTCAGCATCGGTATCTGGCAGGCAGGTGTCTGTCCGATACTTGCCCAATGCCCGAGCTAACTTAATTATCCACCCCATCACATGTTCGTGGATGGGGTGTGGTTTGAATCCCAGGGTTCGAGTGTAGCATTCAGGAGTGGTGAGTTTGGGGTTGAGTGTTTGCCATACGGCCTATAAAGACTTGAGTATGTAGCTTTAGTAATTAGTAACCCGAATGATTCTTATACGGTCTTAGAACACTGCACTATAGCATGTCCACAAGCCCTACTCCAGCGCCTAACCCTAAACCCCTAAACCCTAAGCCCTAAACCCTAAAACCCTAAGCCCTAAACCCTAAACCCCTAAACCCTAAACCCCTAAACCCTAAACCCCCTAAAGCCTAAACCCCCAAACCCTAAACCCCGGAGCCCTAAACCCCTCCAACGCCGGAGTTGGGACTTGACTTGGGTCGACCCAGCAAGGATACTTCTAAAAGTCTCCCAACCTCCCAGAGAACCCAATACCCCTGAATTAAGGAAGAAATATACCTCAAACTATGGGGCCTTAGAGTGATGGTTTACGGTATAGTCCTTAATCAAGGAATATAGCTTGTAACTATACTGTATAGCCACATGGACCCTGTCAGGTCCTTCACGCAAGGACGCACCGTAACATGTTGAAAGATGGTGAATGTACATACAAATCTACACACACAAAAAGGGTTCAGTCTGGCATTTACGGTTTAAGAGTCTAGGATTTGAGGTTTCGCGTTTAGGATTTCAGGAAAGGTTTTAGGATATGGAAGCTATTCTCGGCAAGTTCACAGGTATGCAATTAGGTTGAATGGTACTTCAGCTTTGGTTGCTCTGTCTTGCTAAGTCTGCTGATCCTTAAGTCAAGTACTCACCCTTTGGATTTTAACAAGCTGATGGTACCCATAGGCCGGAACTCTCTCTATGAGCCTCGAGACGACCTTAGGCCTCTTGGCGCAGATGCACCACGCCTGCGCCTGAGGGCGTGCTGAAAATTGGGGTTTAAACGGTTTAGGGTTTACGGTATAGGGTGAGGGGGGGGGGGCTTAGGAATCGGAAGTCGGGTGATAAAGAATGCAGCTGCACACAGGTACCTACACTGATTCATACATACACACCACTTCAGGCACCTGGAACTTACAACCGTACTTGAGAAGTATAACTATCGGTGAACCTTTTCGTAGGCATTGCCTCAAATCTGTACAGCCCAAAGTTACTCTCCTGAACTGTGAGGAAAGACATTAAATTACAGGGGTAGTGTGAGTATTAAGTCCTAGAGGTTTAATGTTACAGGCTTAGGCGTTAGCCCTCAAGTGTATAGAGTAAACCCTAACAAGTTGGAAACCGGATTGAGGACAGTTAGTGCTGGGATTGCCTTTTCATTTCGCTTCTGGATTGAGGCTATTGGGTTTCCAACTTTTGGGCTTCTACTGTAACGTGCTCAGAAGTCAAACGGCCTGCTTTGCTTCTCGAGACCTCCAGCTCAGGGTCTTCATGCCCGTTGCCCAGAGAGCCCAATACCTAATTAGGGAAGGTACCTTGGATCATATGATATGAAGGCCCCTATCTTTTGTGGTTTAATCTTGAGTTAAGGGGTATTGACCTGCGTGACTTGTGCACGAAGTAGGGACGGCCGGGGCATGAAGGACTAGGATATTCAGAGTGGGTCGAAGGATGTCGGGTTTAGGGTTTAGGGAGAACTTGTGTTCGAACCATCACCGACGAAAGGAAGTTTCGGAGAACTCAGCTCCTTAAGCAGGGAATTCTCCCCTCTTGCACATCCGCTGCACGGACGAAGACACGCAAAGTCTCTTGCCCCCACCACCCTGACAAGCCCTTAAACCTGAGCCGGTAACCCTAAAAGCTTTGAAAGCCCTACAGTAGCTGCCGCAAAGTTGAACAATACCGAATGTAGGGCTCGAACAATGACCAACACTATTTATTGAGCTCCTTATCATACTTATCGTGTAACATACCCGAAAACCCTACTCTAATTCTTAAGACCCCTATGTTACCGACCATGTCCTAGAGGAGAAGTACACGGAATGCCAGCACTATAAGGTTTAGGGTTTATGCGTTTGGGATTTAGAGTTTAGGGTTTATGCGTTTGGGATTTAGGGTTTAGGGTTTATGCGTTTAGGATTTAGGGTCCCCGCGGGGGTCAATCCGCATTCCGACTTATCTGGAGCTCACTGTAACTCGACAGCTCCAAACCCTAAAATCCCGAAGCCCTACACTCTTAAAACCCTATAGGGGTAGTTCTCTAAACTAGGATCCCTTTTAGGGGCCTTTCTAATAAGGGTGCCGTCTTATTATATTGAGGACCTAAAAAGGGACCCTAATTTAGAGAACTACCCAGAAGCTAAGCCTGAAGCCAGATCAGCCCTACCCCCTGCACCCAAACCCCGTGAAACCCTGAAATTGGGGTTAGGGTTTAGGGTTTAGGGTTTAGGGTGAGTTAGATTCTTCCTTCTAAGAAGTGTAAGCCCTATTTTAACCCACCGAAACCCTACTTTTTGGGTAGGTTCCCCCATGAAAAAATTCCATGTTAGGCTTTGTAGTAATAAGCCGCAAAACCCTAGAGTTTGGTTGGTTAGGGGTTTAGGGTTTAGGTGTAACCCTTAAACCCCTAAACCCTTAAACCCCCAAACCCCCAAACCCTTAAATACCCTAAACCCCTACCCCAGACCCCTAAAAACCCTAAAGACCCTAAAGCCCTTAAACCCCTAAACCCCTGAAGACCCTAAAGCCTACAAACCCCTAAACAAGAAAGCCCTTAAAGCTAAAGACACCCCTAAACCCCTAAGGATCCTAAAGCCCTTAAAGGCCCTAAACCCTCAACCCCTAAAAAACCCTAAACCCTAGAAGCCCTAAACCCTAAAACCTATAAAAAC
>CAJNJA010017240.1:0-10000 GCA_905231915.1 Symbiodinium necroappetens
TCTATTTAGTTTTTTTTTTTAACCCCGCTCCCAAAGTCAAAGCTTCAGGCTTTGGTGTGTTTAGGGTTTCGGGCTTTGGGTTTAGGGTTCGGGCTTTGGGTTTAGGGTTTCGGGTTTGGGGTTTAGGTTCAGTGATTCAGGCTCAGTCAGCACCTGTTTTCGAGGCTTCAAAAACCTCTCCAGCAAAAAGGAGTCCATATGAGCATGCGGCACTGCTCCTTCTTTCGGTGACTTCGGGGGTCGGGCCTCTGCAACAAAAGGTTTTTGCCAGCTCAATCCCAAACGTCCGGGAAGGCCCCCCTCCCCTGCAAATCAAACTCTGAAGCCATGCCAGAAGATATGTCTCTAACCAGCCATGGAGCGAAAGCCTGCAGTAGCGGCAGTTCAGGGCTTGTCGAATGCGAAGCTGCAGGCCTGCCCTAGGCAGTTTGCGGGTTCTCGGATTTCTGAGAGAGATCTGGCTACCCAATGCCGCATGTCAGTGACTGGTGGATGCGACCTTCAGAACCACCTGCTTCCTCACTCCGCTCGCTCAGTGAAGCACCTCACCGGCAGAAGAATGTCGTGGTGCTCCGCCCAGTGCCTTGCCATCATGCGCAACTCCCACTTCCAGTGTCCGCAAGTCCGACAAAGGCACACTTCGATCAACAAAGGCCGCAGCGACGTCTCTGGCAAAGTCGTCTCTACATGCAAAAATCATTGTACAGTGCCTAGTGCAGGGTCAACTGCATGTGATCGCCACAATGTGGTCAAATTCTGGTTGCTTCACCTACGTCCCATCTACATTCATGTCACAGATGTCACTACCACCCAAACCGTAATGAATATAGAAAGCCTGAAACACTATCGACATGGGCCAGGCGGCCGATGCAGGAGGCTGGTGAACTCTGCCAACTCGCCGCCAAGCTCTGCCGCCCATTCGGGATCTCGGTGACTTCAAGCGGACTAAGGAGAGGCCCTCCCCCCTTCTTAAAGAATTTGGCAGCCGTGGATTCTGGCTGGGCAGGGGTATGCTTGGGCTGGCAGGGAAAGGTGCTTAAGTTCTCTTACAATGTTGCACGCCCTTAGACTTGTTCCCCACTTTAGGCAACTTGTTTTTTGGCGCTCTTTGCCCCTATCCGCTTTGCAGCGTGTCCTTTCTTGGTGCTGCCTGCCCTTGTCTGGTTTGTCCTTTCTTGGTGTTGTTTGCCCCTAACCTGTTTGCAGTGTGTCCTTTCTTGGTACCCCTATCGTGCTTGCAGCGTGTTCTTTCTTGGTGCTCTTTGCCCCTATCCTGTTTGCAGCGTATCCTTTCTTGGTGCTCTTTGCCGCTATCCCTCTGGAGCGTGTCCTGACGTGGTGCTGTCTGTCCCTATCCTGTTTGCAGCGCGTGCTTTCTTGGTGCTCTTTGCCCGTATCCTGCTTTCGGTGCGTCCTACTGCACAGCGTATCTCTGTAGAGTATGCCAGCCCCCAATCTGTCCCGCAACGTCATCCTGCAGAGTATACCGCCAACTGCTTCCCTTCAGGAAGCTCTTCGAACGTTCCAGTCTCCCGAAGACGGTGGGCGGGTGGGGAAGTACAGGAATTACCACAGGAGCTTCAAAGCTGCGGAGAAGCTGCCACTTTCGGCCAGCTTCAAGGCCTCCTCGAACTGGCCCACTGCATCCTCGAGCCACGACACAGTCTCCACAAGGGCTTACATTGCACTTGGGAAATTGTACGAGAGAGTCGAACTCCTGCTGTGGCACATCTTCTTTGGGTGCCATGCGTGATGTTTCAAGCGATGGACGCAAGTTCGCGTAAAGATGCACGACATGCCGACCGAGGAGAGGGTGAGCCTTAACTTGGCCTCTCGAAAGTTTCAGAAATCGGACAATCGGAGATCATCGGAGCCTCGAGCTGTCCGGCGTTGAAGAGCGCTCTTCCCAGGGTGGCCTCCGATAGAACCCGGGGAGCTTTGGGCCACTTAGCTCACGAACGAAACCGCACCTTGCCCGGCAGCCAGTCTGCGCTGAGCTTTACGGCTTGCTCTGCTGAAGCCACAGCACCCTGAAACCTTGGAGTCTCGTTGGGTCTGTGCTTTAGACTTCAATGCCCTGAGCCTGAAGCCCCACAAGTGGAGGCGGTACGGGGAGTCTTGGAGTCAATGGCCCGTGCAGGCTGCAATCTATAGGAGACTCGGAGGTTCTGTGCTTCCCCCACACAAGGTCAATATTGCAAGGGGGCAGGATTATTTGACGCCGACTTGCTTGCTCCTCTCTCGGGTGGTGCGAAGGGTGTAGGCTGCAAGGTGATCCCAACAACGGAGACCCAGACGTAGCTAGTCATTATTCCTCACAAGCTTGAAACCCACAACACGGCAATGCATCAGAGCCATTCATTTTGTCAAAAGCAACCTCAACCTCCTTGAGCTTTTTGCAGCCGGTCTGCTGCCCCAGCTCCATCAGGCATTGGGCTCGAGCCTTGCAGTCAACGGTGCTGTTGCGGCTCTGGTGTGTTGCGATAGTCACGCTCAGTGAGTTCAGTGGGGTGAGAAGGTGACTGAACGGGCCGACACAAGCATCTTCCGCACAGCAATGTGTGTCCATGCCTGTGTGCGTTCGTGGGGGGTGCGCGTGCGCGCATGGGTGTTTGCATTTTGCCCTGTCAGTCTGTCTTTTGAAACACGGGTCCTGGACCGAAGAATCCGTGGTAAACTCTGTCGGGGCTCTGAGTTGTGCAGTCCCAGCTGAAGCAAACTCCACATCAGCAAGTCGCAAGTAGAGGCAGCCATGGATCGATTCGTTTGGCCTTGCCTGTTAAAAGTTCGGACATCCCCCGGCATGCCTCATAGTGCTTGGCAGAGCTCGGATCCAGCTGCGAAGCCTGGCTAGTGTCTGAGCAGCTTAGGTCTGTGTCGATGGGTGTCGGCTGCACGAATCTTAGCCCGAAGTGGGGTTGACCGGCTGACGAGAGTTAGCGGCACAAATAGATATGGCAGAAATTCTATGGCCATGTTACTTACCGGGCTGGGCAACGGCCCCCTCATGCCATGATCCCGGTTGTTGAGATCGCACCGCAAGCCTTTTGGAAGAGCTCTGCTGCCCTGCCGAAGTGGCCGTCCTCTGCCAGGGCAGTGGCCTCCGGGCGGTTCGAAGTGGAACCGGAGGAAGATAACACTAAACAAGGTGGGAATCTTACACTTCAACGTTGCCTTTCTTCAGGTTCTTTGGGTGTATAGCGGTGGGCCTCACGAAGCGCAAGATCATCTGAAGTGCAGGTTCGAAAGTAAACACTGTTTAAGGCTAAGGGTCTCCGACCACTGGAAATCGTAAAGACCTGTAGCGCCATTGCTGCGAACCTGTGCAAGTCGCGGAATGAACTCGCAAAACCGTTTGTTGTTGGGTCGCCCCTGGGAGCCTGCCGGAAGACCGTGTCAGCAGAGCTGCACTGCTCCATTGCAAGGCGGCTATAGGGTGTCTCTCGATTCCAAAATGGAACTTGGAAACGCAGGTCTCGAGCTTCGTCGCACGAGTGACAGCAGTAATAACACTTTCCGTCTCCTCCTTCCAAGCATTCTTGTGACTCTGCTCCGGAGAGCTCTGCTCCGGTATCCCGCTGTTAGGATGGCGTCGAATGGCTCGGGCCAAAACTGCGGAAGACAAGGATGTCTAGAAAGCCTGAATGAAAGTCGCCGGTTTCAACCGCAGATGTCGACGAAATGCGCACAAGTAATCAATGCAAAACCTCTTACATATACATCTGTCAATGTGCACAACTCTGCAAGTACATAATCGCTTGTGCATGCACGCCTACATACGTATCTGAACTGATGCACACGTGCCTGCATACATCGATATACATGGACACAGACTGACAGACAGACAAACTGACTGCAGACGGACAAACATTCAGGCATGCAGGTCCACCCGTGCATGCAGCCTGTCAAGAGCGAGTGGGAGACAGACGCCTTTTCTGTGTTGGGAATAGTATTTGTATATGTGTTGTCTTTACAAGTAGACACGCACCTGCACCAAATGCAGTAAGCTGCCCTTGCCTAGAATTGCTGACAGCCAGCTCTTGCCCGAAATGCCCTCCAGTCTACTCTGCCTCGGTGCGACCCAGGCCCTCGAAATAATAGAACTCAGAAGGCAAGCTCCGGCAAGCCTGAAGGCTCTGCAGCTTTACGCTTCAGCAGGCCAGCTGCCTGCCAGGGGCGTCTGACTTGTGCAGTGGGAAGCTTAGTCCAGTGTTGCGGAGGCGTTTTTTTTTCATTCGTGGCGTCAAGCTGCGAAGGCTTGGCCTAGGGCCTAGGCCTAAGCCTTTTGTGGCAAGGAGTCTTCTTGAATCGCCGTGGGCTGTGCTGCAATACTCGCTTGCTGCAAGATGCGGCCACTTCTCAGTAGTCTATGCTTCCCTCCAAGAGATCCAAAAGCAAAGCTCGAACGAGCCCTCGCCTTCCTGGCTTTCGGCTTCTTGCGGCCGTTCGCGGCACGCACCACCATTGCAGCAGAAGGCTTGATAACGGGCCCTCGTGGCCCTCGTTGAGGCGTTTTTACAGAGAGGGTCATGATCATCGGTTCAACATTGACAGGGCAACTTTGAACTAGAGGTGCCGACGGAGCGGGGCTCCCAAGGCAGAGCTCCGAAGATCGGGGCCTTGGATTCCTGGATCTGGCTGAAGCGGTGAGAAGCCTATGAATGGGTGCTCTTTGCTGCAGGGGGCATGCTTCTGCAGCAGCTTCGGAGGACATCTGCCTCGAGGTCATGAAGCTCCAAGCAGCTGCTTGGCAACAATCCTTTTAGCATCGCAAAAGAGCCGGGCAGCAGGGGCAAGGACATTTTCAACTTCGATTCATGCTGCGGCTTCGCTTCATGTCTGGAGTACATGGCTCCGGGCTCCCTCGCGCTTTGGTTTTTTTGTGGACTGCGAAGTTGGACTTAAGCAACTTAATCAATGCCATCATGCACGGTAGTGGAGTCTGATAACAAAACGGTTTCAGTGGTACTGTCCAAGGTGGGAGAAAATATAACAATGGATCGAATGTTCCCCTTCCCGACCTCGCCTCCTCCATGGAGCCCAGCAAGGCCACATAATCTTCTCGTGTCACGACCTGCGGAAACTGATTGCGGTCTTTCTTCTTGCAAGATCTCCACGAACAACTCCTCTGGCGACAGGATCTCAACGCTCGTTTCGGTCTTCGCAAACCATACTCGTCCAAGGCAAGGACGAGCAGCTTCGTCGGTTCCACTGTCATCACCGAGGCGGTCCTCGCCTGCGGGCCCAAACGCAAGGAGAAGCCTGCTGAACCGTGTCCAAACTGCAGCCTCCTTCTTCAGCAGGGTCTTCGCGCCGAAGGCCGCCCCGGCCCCCAAACGGTTCACCATCTTCCCCAAGTCCTGGGTCCTGCAGGCAGCTGCCCTTTCCCGACGCTTTTTCTACTTGGCAGCTTTTTGACCCGAGGCCCAAAATGCAACATCTCCCTGCACTTCTCAGCCCGGCACTTCCGATTGCTGGGGCCCTTCATCCGTGTCCTGGGCCAGTGCAGCAAAGTTTCGGGACTTCTTCTGCTCTGTCCCTTCGGAGCACGGTCTTTCAGACTTTGGCCCGGCTGGCTGTACCTTTGCGCAAAGACTCCCTGTCAGCCTTGGCTCGTCCTCTTGAGCTCCCCAGGGCATTGCCCGAAATACAACGATCAAAATCGCCTGAACACACACCGAAATCCCGGAGAGGTTTCAGGCCTCACGCCCTGCCAGAACAGCCCACCTCGGTCCTGCAAGCGTCATCCCTAAAGCCCTCTTTAAGGCTTCGCGAGTTTCAAGAGCTACGGAGAGTGAGCAAACTCCGGACAAGGTCGGTCGGGTTTGCTGGGGTTTGCCTCTCTCATCTCATGCGGTCGGACTCCGATGTCTTGGGCTTATTATTTTGATCCGGGGAATTCGCACAGCAGGACTTGGTGTGTGAATGCTTCCAGGGTCAGCCCTACCGATCACAAGCCACAAGCCACTCCTGAATGGTGCTGGAAAACCTTTGCAAAGCACGCGCCCTGTGTCCTGAAGCCTTGCGCGGAGACTCCGCCTGCGTCCAATGGGTACTTTGGGCCTTTGGGGCCACTTATGCAAGGACGTGGACTTCGAAGATCAAGAGCTTCAGTTCTTCCGTGGACAGCAATTCACTACTGGGCCGCTTTACAATGAGGTCGTCCGGGCAGTTAGGGAACAGTCGCTTCACCACTATCGGACTTGTGGCCTTACCGAGTAGCTCTTCGGATAACGGAGCTTGACTGGTTCGTTGTGCTGGATAACGGGTTACACATTGCCGAAAATGAGCTGCTCCCTGGAAAAGTCTCAAAGTCGCAGCTGCGGCACCTTCTGGGGTCCTTCTCCGACGGCATTGGGCTGATCGCGGGGCTGGCACCAAGAGAGTTCTCCGAGCTCGCCTCCTCGGAAGCGCGGGAAGGCTGGGGGCTCTGGGACGGTGGGGGCCCGCCCTGGCTGCCTCCTCCTCCGCCACCTCCGGCTCGGGCGATGCCAACGCAGGGCTCAGCGGTGGGCTCGGCAGCGAGCTCTCCTCACTGCGGAGCCAGGAGGTCCAGGGCGGCGCACGCTTCAAAAGAATGCCGGGACCCCGCCTCTCGGTCGGACGTGCTCTGCTCCTCTGCGACTGATGGTGTCCGGCTGCTCCTCTTCAGCGGGACCTCCGTCACTCCACCAGGGTGGAGCTCCCGAAACGAAAGCGCAACATGGGCCTGAAGTTGCAGAGAGCTTCGCTTCGCCTCATCTGAGTCCTGGCATCGCGTCGCAGGTGAGGCCTAGGCGGCCTAGGGCTCTGGGACTTTTCAAAAGACAAATCCCAGAGTAAAAGGTGCCGGCCCAAGGTTCTAGGCGCTGCTTCGAAGGTCCTCGTGGAAGGTCAGGCGGACACCGTGGCGCCGTCCTCGATGGGCTCCTTGAGAACACACGCTTCTTTCTTGTCTCGCTTTCTGTTTGTCTCCTACTTTGGCAAGAGATTTGGTCTATCTTCGACCACTTCGTATCCAACAACCGGCTGGTCGCAACCGCGAACTGGCTCTGAGAAGTGGTGATCTCGAATACGCAAACTCTGAAAGGAAACCTTCGGGCAGCCAAGAGCAGCGCCTTTCCAATCAAATCCTACTATGCTGTCAACACCAAATTGACGGCAAGAAACACCTCGAGGCCCCTCCTTTGGGCGCCACTGGCACGGGTGCCAGTCCGGACCCTCCAGAACTGACTGGAGCTACCACGCCTTGGCCCATCGGGGGGTGGGACGCTTTCGATGACTCAGTCTCTCCTGGGATCCGACTGGAGCTCGGCGAGAGGTTCTTGGAGGTGTCCGATCGCTGGGACCTTGCTCCAACTACTCCGCGAGAGAGAGAGAGAGAGAGGTAGGTCCCAACGCGACTGCTGCCGAGGCTGCCGCGCATTCGTCTGTGGTTGTGGTTCCACGTTGCCTGCCTGGGCGAGTTGCAACAAGGCTTGTGCCCCGGTCCAGGGTGCAGCTCTGCCTTTCGGACCGTAGTTCGTCGCTGCTGAACACAAGTCTGAACAACGCTGCTGAAGCTTTACAGTTCTCGGAACTCGTCTGGACCTTTTTGTTTCCGTGTTTTAGCACCGGGGCATTTGGCCACTAAGTCAAGGCCATATGCGTAGCAACACTGGGGCAGCAAACAGTCAACGTGGGGTGGGGGGAAAGTTGCGAGCCGTTTTTTTCTGGCAAGCCCTGGACGTCCTCGAAGCCACTTACAACCTTTGTCCCAGGAGTCGTGAGAACCCCGAGGTCGAGCTTTTCCCTTCTCTGCCTTGGCCGGCTCCTGCTGCGCAGGCGCCTGGGGGCGGGCGGCGCGGTCGGCGGTGAGTGCAGACCTTGAAGACCCAAACAAACGCCACAAGCCCAGACTCACACGCCATCCGCACAGGTACTCCAATCGACTGAGGCCACCGGCAGCATCGCCTTCACAAAAGCGCTCTTGCCACTCCTTCGGGTGTTGCGCACGAAGCTTTCGGATGAGACTGGCCGTCTGTGGCAGCTGTGGCTTGGCAGTTCTTATGCTACAAGCGACAGCCGGCCCGGACGAGAGAAGCTTCGTTTGAAGGATCTGTTTCCTGGGGCAATAAGTTACGTGCCTCGAGCGAGATCCCTGGCAAGCTCCTGAGCCATCCTAAGAGCTCTGACACCGCTGAGACACGGGCTTTTCAGCAACGGTATTCATCGCGTGGCCTTCCTGCGCTCGGGGCTTCCGGGAAATGGGCCCTTACGAAAAACCCAGCATGGCCAGGTGAAGGCTGCGTGCTGTTCGCACCCCAGAGAATGAGGGACCCCACTCAGACCGCAGTATACACGCTCCCCCGTCTTTCGTCAGATTTCCGGGCAGAGTCATCACTAGCATTGCTAATAGTGACTGGTGGCGTGATCATCGACCATGGTTACCCTCTTCATCCTGCTTTCATCAACTTAGTGAGGCAGAAGTCTTTTTGGCAGTGCCAAAGCCGCAAGATCACCGTGGCTTGCTGAAGACTAGGTTTTGCCTACCTTTTTTCACATAGTGGTTGCCCCGACCCTCGCCGGAATGTGCACTCAAACCTACCAAAGTATGTCCCGCCCAGAACTGCGCCTCCAGCCCTATCTTCGGTGGTCGAACCTGGCAAAGTGGGCGGTCGCTACATTAAGGCTAGGTTCAAGCTCTTTCCGCGGCAGTAGCACAAGAGTGCCTAGTGTTCCTGCACATACTTTTTGGGCTTGAGGCAGCGGCATGGATGCTGACCATCCCTTCCTCAGCACAACCGAGGGCTTGCAGCTTCAACTTGTCCAGCACCACAACATAATTTCCAGGCTCCATGATTCCCATGGCTTTCAGAAGGAAGCTCACCACATCACCCTCGCTCTCTCGTTGCGTCCGGTCAAGCGCACCTCTTGGCTTTTTGTCCGCCACATTCGGTCACGTTCGACGAGTCCGACGAGAACAAAGCAACTACCGGGAGTGAGCCGGGTAAGTCTCTCGTCCCCTTGTCCCAACAGTCGCTATATACAGGAAGGTGCAACGATGCAACTTCACACAACCCCGTCACCGCCAGAAATCACATCGCGGGTCCGTCAGCGCAGCCGGCTGATCCCGGTACTTTTCCGCGAAGAGATTCCTAGGCCGATGGAATGCAGAATCTTCCCCGCACATCAGCCGCGGCCTGAAGCACCCCGGATTTGAGTAATTTCAAAGTGCGAGGTCCATTCCGGATTCGTGCCACAAAGAACTTCGACGACTTAAGGCCTTGCACAGGCAGGCATGCCAAGCGTCATAAGCACGCAGTTCACTTACGTTGTGCTCCTTTTTGGGGCGGTGCTTCTGGAAGCTGGTGGGTCACTTCGACAATGCTGGCAAGGCTCAAGAGCTTGTCTTGACGCTCCTGGCTTCACCACGTGCCACTTCATTCACAAACCGTGCCATGTCTAGTTCCTAAAGTTGGTCCGTCGCCCGTAGATGCAGGTCAACACAGCCTCCGAGCCCAAGGGCAAATCCCGGCTGTCCCATCACATGTTGCCTTAACCGCCTCTTCTGTTGTCGACTAATGGCGAAGCGACTCGTAACCATGTGGTTTTGGGGCTTTGAGGTGAGCATGACATGGCCAAATCCATGGGCCGCGTGCACATGCCAGCGCTCCTTGCACTTCGCCGTGTCTTTTTTGCCATTCCAAAAACTTGTGCCTTGGCCGGCATCCGTGGTCCTTGGCTGGCAGCTGAGACCAGGAAATGACGGGCAGGCGCATGCTTTTGTGATGCCCAAAAGGCTTTAACTCATAAGGTTGCGATTGTGGCAGGGCATACTTTTTTTCAAGCAAAGCGCTGACGCCACCAGCCTACAGAACCTTGAGAGCTCAGCGGGGTGCAGGCTGCAAATGGCTGTATTCGACAGGATTTCGGAGTTTCAATCCAGCCTTTCAGTTTGAGTTGCCTCTGTGTTCTAGAAACACACGCTTCTTGCAGTCAAGCTTCTTGTCGTACTGCGTGCCACCTTTCTTGTACAACT
>CAJNJA010017241.1:0-11031 GCA_905231915.1 Symbiodinium necroappetens
AAACTTCTGTTTTCATTGTTTTTCGAAAATATCAGGATCAAACCCATCAGGCGCGTCCGTGCCGGCAGTGTTGTTGCGAGCTTTGATGATTTCGACCATCATTTTGTGCATCTTCGGCACATAAGCATACGTATGTTGTGGCCAACATCCAAATAAGGTCGGGTCTTCGTGTTGTCGAACGATATGCTGTGATTGTTGTTCTGTAAGAAGGAATAAGCCTGTGCGCAAAGTGCAGCTTGGAAGTTGCAGCGTAGTCTGAAGAAGATGTCCAGGAAGGTATTCATCGCGGAGGTGCTGCCATCGAGGGCACTGCCAAAATACATGATGCATCGTCTCATTGTCGCCCCAACAGAAATTGCATATTGGATGATTGGCTTGGTTGGATTTGTACAGTGAGTGTTGGGCGGAGACAGCGCCAGCAAAGATAGATCGTAAACTGCCTTTGTCGTACTCATCGTACGTCTTCTGTCTGTAAAGTTGAAGCGTGGCTTGCTTGTCAATACCAATCTGGATGCCCTTCATATCTTTCCTGGTGGTGGCGGCTCGTATCCAGAGAGCCCGAGAGGCACCAAGTCGTAAAATGTGAAGAAAATAATCGTCGGAGTGATTCAGGATGTTGAAAGTGATGGTTTTGTTGTGGCCAACAGGAACTTCGAAGCAGTACGGTGAGGTCCAGGTCCACTGCATGCTGTTGGCTGCCTGTTGGATGATGGCAAGAGGTCCAACAGCATTGGATCGTCCATCTCGAAGGCTTGCTCGTTTCTGATTTGTCATGGCAAAGATGTCTTGCCAAAGTTGACGAAGATCCTGATGCTTAAGAAGTTGGTGTCGAGCAATTTGAAAAGGTTTGGTCATTCTAAGTTGAGCGGGATCAAACTTGTGACCTTTGTAACATATGCTGAGCACAACGTCGACGCATCTGGAGCATCTCTTGCACCAAAGTGCATTCACGATGGTGGTTCTTAAAGTTCTCTCAAGAGAGACTGAGCAGGGGCCGAGCTCCAGTCCATAATGATACTTTGGCGCTCCCGCTGTAGAGAGCAAAATTTCACGAGCTCGAATGTTTAGTGGGCACATAGATGCGCGCTTCGCCACTTGCAAATACATATTGGCTCGACTGTCAGCGAGCTTTCTAGCTCGTCGCTTGGTGAAGGACAAATGTCCTCCAAGTAGTCGTTCATCAGGCGCTGTTTTCAAAGTCTTTTGTTGATAAGTGATGTGTTCAACTTGTTTTCGTCCGGAGGTACTTGTAGCGAAGACGACCGTTTTGCTGTGTTCAATGATTGCATCCGTTGCAGTGTCAAACTGCTCAGTGGCGCTGACGGCTTCCTGGAGTTCGCGAATGGAGGTGGATCTGAGGCTCCTGTCATCAATGAAGGCACCAAGTTTGCGGTGTAGGTGTAGTCTTTGTCGAAGTGCAGCAACCTAACTCGGGTTATCCGCACCGTAACGCCCAAAAGGGAGGAGAAGAGCGCACGCAAACAAAAGGTAGGCAGGCCCAGGGCATGGCCTCTGCATCCATGTACGCGCGTAAGCACGCGAGACAGACCTGTTGCACACCGTACACGTAGGCCGAGAAAAAGATGCGGGATCAGTATCAAGGACATGCAGATTCAGGCGACGGGCCCGCGCATTGTGAGCACGCACATGCTCAGCAAAAGCGTTCTGCCTGGTGGCAGACAAGGTAGAGGCTCGGGAACTAGAACCCTGCTTATCAACCTTAAGACCAACAAGGGGACCTAACTTAGGGCAAGTCAAAGAGCATGCGCACGCAAAATCATGGCTAGAAAATTCGGCAGCGCATTCGGTGCAAGTAAGGAGACGAGCACAGATCGAAAAGCGGTGCTTGCCACAGTCAGCAGCAGAAGTGTTGTGAACATCCACCCTATGCTGGAGAACCCTAACGGCGGCAACAGCTGCTGCAGCACTTTTAGAAAGGCGCTCAACCTTGCCAGTGCGCTTGAAGACTTGCACAGCTTCAGCAGCAGAGCGAGCGTCAGGATACACTCCCAAGTTAGTAGTTTTGCCCCGCACCGTGACACGGGCGCCGAAAGTGCCAGACTTATGAGAGATAACATGAAGGTATTTTCCAGCTGCGTTGAGAGGCAGCCCGTTCGGATCCACATCAGGACGATCAAGGCCAGCAAAGGCTTTTTGACCGGCGCGACGACGAAGTTTGCTCTCACGAGCGGACGATTTAGCGGTTTTCGCGCAGGAATGCTTGGCGTGTCACTTGGAGGAGGGTCCTCGCCATCACCACTATTATCTTCAACGCCTCGGGTGTCATGACGGCGGCGATAAACGTAAAGGCCATAGTCTTTCAGACTCCCTGTTGCGCGCCATGACGACAGCCACCAAACACTTGTGCACGGATAGCACAGTTGCGTCATGCGCTTAAAGACATAAACGGGCATCGGGTGGCAGACGACGCAGCCGTGCAGCATCCAATGCCAGCGCATGGGCACCGTCATTACCTATCTTGTCGGAAGACAAGACCAAACCTTTAGCGACGTCAGAGTCGGATGCATGGCCCTTAACTTTAACAACCTGAAAGAAACCAGGTGGCCGGGCGCGCAAAAGAGGGAAAAGGAGAAGCCAAATGTCAGTGCCAGCACAGTCAAGGAAGCCATCGCGCACAAAGTGGTTGAAATGATCAACCACGTCTTGGCAGTCAGTATGCACGCGCACGGGCCGGACCGCAGACACCAGCACAGCAGCGAGTGCTGCAAGCTGAGCACGATAAGCAGTTTGCACGGGGCCAAGCACTGGAAAGGACAGATTGTAAGGGCTGTCACACGCAAAGTAAATGCCCGCCCCTGTGCGCGTGACGCGGGGGTCATGACAGTCAACAGCCGACCCATCGACCCAGACATTGAGTATTGCGCGGCACGTCTTCGGGAAGGACACTTCAGGCAAAGAGAAAAGCTCAGCACGTAACTCAGCCGCAAAAGCCTTGACTGTGGGAGGCAGCAAGAAAATGCCACACTGCTGCGTGCACGGTTCCCAAGCACGGACAGTCTCAACCTCAGGCACCTCGAAAGCGGAGCGAGTGCTGTTCCATGCAGCGCATTCCCAATAAAGGTGAAAAAGTGTCTCAGGCGCACGTCCGCAAAAGGGGCACGTGCCATCAGCCACTTGCTGACGAGCACACAGGGCGTGTTGGGTTAGTACCCCTTGACAGAGAATGGACCGAAGAACCCCCTTATTGTACTGGGAAGAGGAGCCAGCAGAAAGGCACTGACCACATGCGTGAAAGTCAACGTCCCAGGACAGACCTTGGTAGCCAGGACGGCGCAAAGCACGTAAAAGTACACTCATCTGAGCGTGAGCGCAGACACGTTCACGAAAAAACTGCTTGCAACAAGTCAGCAGAGGCAAGACTTCGGAATCGGACTGTATCTTAAAAGCATGCGACCACTGAAGGTCAAGCATGGCACAGGCATGCTGCAACTGTGCGGCAAGGCCGAAACGCCCACGAAAAGATTCGGCTGCTCGAGCAGACCACAAACCACGCCATAACTCATGAGCGCTGGGACAACGCAGCAGGAAAGACCGCACCGCACACAACGTGTGGACAGCCCGGATCTGACGAGGGGTCAAGAGACCCGTTACAGCAAATTGCAAAAAAAACGTCTCGACACGCGTGCGAGCGACGCGCCCCCATGCAATGCCTCAGCCACGGAGTGCCGCAGTTGACTCTCGGCATCGATAGGATGACCTCCTACTTCGAGACCGTGACGCCATTTTGAAAGTGCAGCCGAACTTAAACACACCTCACGTGCCTCAAAATGCAAGGGGGCATACTGGACCCGGTTAGCAACCGCAATTGCAGCCTCAGTGCGCACACGGCCAGGATGGCAAACAGCAACAGCGCGGGCGGGCAGGTTCACACCTAGAAGAGGGGCATCAGACACAGGATAAACAGGCAGTTCACCGTGCATAAAACCTTGAAACTCCTGCTCGAGCGGAAGATCAATGCACAGCAACTTGGTTTTGTCCTGGTTGGACACCGACCCGCTGAGGGAGTCGAACTCGTCGGTGAGGTGAACAGCAGTCTTAAGGGCCGCAAGCGCAAAGATCTGTCGTCGATGAAGCAACCGGCACGGACCTGCGGGGCTTCGGCCCGCAACACCTTGCACCAAATACTCATGAGGGCATTCACCGAAAGGATAGAGAGCGGACAACCTCAGGGTGTACCATTAAAAGCATTAAGAGGGGCACTAATGGATGAGCCAAGCTTAAACCACCTAGCGGCACTGCATGCCAGATGACGTTTGGGGCCAAGGACACGGCCCGGGCATCCAAAGGAAGACAAGATCCCATACTCAATATCCCACGGCAGGTGATCAAAGAATTTACTCAAATCCAAAAGAATGCCAGCTACTGGTGAACCCCAGGAGAAGGCGGACTCCAGCTCCACAGCAACTTGAAGGTACAGATCAGCAGCGGTGTGGCCGCGCACGCCACCATGCAACTCCTGGGGGCACCAGGCGGTTTGCCACGTCATCAAATCACGCGCCCGAGCGGAAGCCCAAGCACGGTAAATGATGGAGGCAATCGTGATGGGTCTTAAGTCATCAGGAGACTTACCAAGTGGTTTAGGTATTAAGGCAACTATAGCACATGCAAGAGGCGCTGGGGCCAACGGCCAGTACGCTCAACAACCTCAAGCAACTGGCACAGGGAAGTCCATGCCTGTTGAGGCCAACCTTTTTAAGGGCCTCCTTAGTCCAGGCGTCAAGGCCAGACGCGGCGGCCCGTCCACCACACGCAAGTCGTTGGAGGCGCCGAGGATCAAGCGGTGGAAGCTGGACGGCATGACACGAAAAATAGGCGGAATAACGCTCCGCAAAAGCCGCCCAAGAGGGAGAGGTCCCATCAGAATCAGAGTACTTACAAAAGATCTTAGTCCACTTAGCGATGACAGGCTTCAAAAGTGCCGCGGGCGCGGCACACAGCCCATGGGGGGAAGACACAAAATCGGGTACCGCTTGCAAGGCTTTGTGGGCGCGAATCCACTTGAAAACGTCACGCTTTTGACCAGCCCAGCTTTGCTGCATACGAAGCTTCCAGGCAGCTAAGCGTTGCCTCTCAAGTAACTGCATCTCACAATGAATCTCGTTTCGGACCTGAGCAGCCGCATGGGCCATGCTACTGAAGGTGAGACCAACGCACAGTTGCGAGAAAGACCGCCGTATAGCAGCAAGAAGGGTAGCTGCCGCAAAGCCACGCTTGGCACGAGCCAAAGAGGCCTCTTGGATCCGGCGCTGCAAGCGGAACAACCGGGACAGCCTGACAGAGAAGCCTGCATTAGCAAATCTTGGAGGGAAAAGAAGGCGTTGACGCACCACAGGGGCAAGGCCTCGGTCGCAGGAGTTCGGGGGTGTATCGGTTCCACGAGCATGTACAAAACGATGGCAAGTGCGGCACAACAGGTCCCAAGCGGAATCAACGTCTTGACACTCAAGAAGTGCGTTCCAGTGCTCCTGGATGGGACAGAAACAAGACTCAGCAAGAGCCGCAAGCGCAGAGGCATCAAGCGTAGAAGTGGGCAAGGGCCTAGAACCTTTAAGCACCCGAACCGTGGCATTAAAGGGAGGGAGCCTAAACCGAACGACAAGGGCCTTATGATTAGGGATGTCAAAGTGACCAAAGTGGAAATCAGACACAAGGGGCCTGGCATGCTGATTGCAGAAAATGGCATCAATGCGGCTGGCAGTGGCACGCTTATGACGAACTGCATGAAAGGTGGGCTTGGCGCCAGCTTCAGCCCCGAGATCGTGCCACCCGCCTGCAGCACAGGCGGCAAGGCAGGCCGGACTGTGACTAGGATCAATGTTAAAATCACCGCACACCACGCAAGGCCCAGGGCCATAGAGTGCAGCCCACGCAAACACGGAAGCAAGAAGAGTTTCATTGCGGGCGAACTTGGCGGGATCCTTGGCAGCGCCAGAAATGCCGTACACAGTGAAAACATGCAGAAGCCGCCGACCATCTGCAATGGCAACGGCAACGCCGAGTGCGCGACCGGCGTCATACCAAGCAGCCACATCAGAAGGGCAAGGAAGAGCGGTGGCAGGAGAACACGCTTGAACCGCGACACCACCCTGGGCACGGACAGGCCCGCCACACACAAGCCGATCACCAGCAGCACGAACCTTGCGAACGGCATCAGCCGCGCGCTTAGAGTCCAACCGGACCTCCTGAAAGCACTTGATGGCGGCGGAAAAATATTCGAACAACATATGCCGGGATTTCCAAGCAGTGATGTTGGCAGACAAAAGGACCAACTCACGCCCCGGCTTGCGCGCGGGGCCACTAGTAGGCGAAGCAGGCGGGTCACCCTGGCGAGAGGCATCCTGTTTCAGCTCAGAGGCAACCGAAGGCACAGAAGGGCTGGTGGGCAGCATAACGTCGTAGTGATTGAAACCATTATAATATAAGCAAGGGTGATCAGATCATCACCACTGCCAAAGATGACAGGGGGGTTGGCGGGCATAGCTACCTGAATCCGAACCTCAAAATGGGCGACCAATCCCTGCAAACAAAGCTCATCGCCATACTCACCGTCCTCGGCCACGCGTGTACAAAACGCATTGCATTCTGCGGCATCGAAAAACCTTGCAGATAGACATGGGCCACCTCGAATGGCCTCAACGCAAGCAGATCGTACGCGAGAAGGTGAGACGCACTCACCACGCAATGCTTGTAAAGCCTGCGAGACAGCAGCGAACATGCAATTGCCATTGCCTGGGATGACAGCGTAAGAATGACCGTCAGGGACGCGGTCACGCAACAAACGGTGAGCCTCATTGAAGCGGTGAGCCTCGGCAGAGTGAGCACACAGTGAACGGCGAATAGCTTCAGACAACTCTTCTTGAAAACCCCCACCACGCAAGCAAGGAGGACTCGGAGAAGGCTTTCACGGCCCAGGCAAAGCGGCAGGAGCTCGCAGAGTGGCAAGCTGACTAAGCACTTTGTCAAAGCCGGCGTCAAGTTTAGTTTCAAGAGAGCGGGTGCGCACCTCCTGTATAAGACGTTGCTCGAGGTTAGACACACGAGCGGCAAGCTCACTTTGGGACGAAACCGAAGGGTTAGCAGAGCGAGGAGCAACAGCAGGCGACTCGCGTTTACGGCGGGACTGTCGGGACACAGGCCGACTCACAACAGGAGGGGCCTCACGAAGCAGGATGGGCCCGGTTTTGAGATCAAAAGTGTCTGCCGAAGGCGCGACATTAGCGCTCAACGGAAAGACCAAGTTGGCACCGCGACGCACGGGCTGACCAACTATCACGTTCCACTTGAGGCGTTTCCGGAGCTCGCTGGAGACTTCAGCCGAGCCGGTACCGTCAGGGAAACCTAAGGCTGTCCAGTCCACCGAAGGCGCCCAGCAACGCTGCGATTGTGATCATTGTACTTGGCATCTGTGGGCTTGGCAAGACTGCGCACCGAACTAACCATATCTAAAGCAACGCGAATGCCGAACCCAGACTTATTTTGCTGCAAACCGAAGTGGCTTGGTAGCTTGCGGAGAACAACACGCGACTCAGCAAGCGACATCTTGCCTAGCCACTCAACTGTAAACAACTTGTCAAGCTCTGCCTTGCGGTCGGAGGTCCGCCAAACGGGTTGCACAGTAAAGGACACTGACGCACCAGACGCAGCAAGCAGCGGAGCGAAAGCGGGATCGAGAGGGCACTCGAACGATGACGCGGCGCGGCGCACATCGTCTGAGACTTTGCGCCAAGCATAAAACTCAACTCTGGCGTGGTGCTCATGAGCAATCTGCTGGAGGACAGCATCGCGCAGCTTAATGCGCACCTGAGAAACAATGCTAGACCAATCATCGCCATTAGCCTCGTAGTTGGAGCGACAGGCTAGCACAGCGACCTCCGCAGTGGGAACAGGAGTGAAATCATCCTGAGTGTGTGCTTTGAGCCGAATGGGTTCAGAGCATAGCGGGATAAGCATAACGTTTTTGAGTTCCTTGCGCTGCAAAGCGGGATCCAAAACAACAAGAGTGCACGTGATCCTGTCGGTCATCTTGATAATGGCTTCCGGGAGGTCTTTCAAGGAATGCCCGGGAACAGCGAGGGCAAGCAAAGACTTACTAGTGATGCCCTCAACTTCTGTCAACTGGTCACGGCGCGCAAAAACGAGACCAGATGCATCAACCCTGAGATCCTTGTAAGAAAGTTTGGCAAGGGCCGTCTCAAACTGACCATCGACGGCTTGCAATTCGTGCCATGCAGCTCGACGGGGGCCAGCAGGGCGCGAAGGCACAGAAGCAGGCTCAGAAAGCTCCGGCATCGCAACATCATCATCGGCATCAAGCCGATCAGGCACGTAACTGGCCCAAGGGTCAAAGGAGGAACCACGTTCACGAGCAGCAGCACGGGCGCCTGGAGGGCGAGTGAGTGGGCCTCCACGCTTGGTCCCAGAAGCGCTACGGGGCCGGGTAGGTTTGGCAGCACGCACAACTTTGTCCTTGACGCCACCAAGCAGGCGGGCACACATGTTGAGATGGCATTCTCGAGTGAAGTCGGCCTCAGAACAAAATTGATGAAGCCGCACAGCTCGTCCCTGCTGGGTCAGGTAAAACTTGCCCAATGGAATGCCGGTTCTCAAGCTGACAAAGCATGCCATGTCCCGAAAGCGTGTGGAGGCACCGAGCGGCACGCTGAGGCTGGTCCCGCTTAAGAGTCGAACGAAACACGCACCAGTCCGTGATGCTTGTGGTTTCGCCACGCGGTGGCAGCGCACGGATTTGGGCCGGCAGTGCCGGATTGCACTTGCAAGATCAGCAAGGGTTTCGGTGGGAACCCATAAGCACTGTCGGTAGGAATGCCGGCGGTGACGGTGGCGACGTTTGCCAATGATGCGAGCACGGCACACACAATGCCGACGATGCGGGAACATCCAATGCTGGACAGCTCCGGTCAGGCACACAGCACTGCAGGAGGCCAGAGGCAGGCCTAACAGCCAAAACCCGAAGCAGATGCAGGCACAACGTACAAAGCCCAATCTGAAGAACCATCGAAGCGACAAAACCGAATCAAAAATCCCTTGCAAGTGGCTAATGACACTGCTGATGTCCACATAGCATTGGCACCACGAATGCATGATAGAACGCATGTGCACAAACAGCATACAGATGGTCCAAAGTGCTAGCCAAGCCCCTTGGTCTATAGACGCCAAGTGAAGAGTGACACAACTCTCCCACTTGGCCGCGGGCTCCATCGCACCGTAGGCAGGTGAGGCCAGCACGTGGCCCGCCCACCCCAAGTTTGCGGTGTAGTAGGACCTTACGAAGCTGTTGTAACCGAACTAAGGGTTGCCACCAGCGCAAAAGAAACATCATGCCACATGTTTCGGTCGACCCTTTCGGGATGGGATACCAGGTGCAGATTTGCAATCTCTCTTCATCCACGTTCTAAGATAGTTCTTCGCACCAGATTGCTTACAAAAGGAGCATGACGGGTTGTAGATGTCAGTAATAAAATGTCTGCCTCGCACAGCCGCATGCTTGTTGTGCTCATCAACATCCTCTTGAAGTTTTGCATTCCTGGTTTCTGACAGTTTGGCAGCCCGAGTGCTAGAGCCACTCTTGTCAACAGCAGAGGATAGTTTGTGACACTGCTGTTTGCAAAATTTGAGGACGTAGTACTCATTGACGATCTTGTGACACCATTCACATTGAGGAAAAGAAATATCACGGATACAATGTCGCCCTTGCGCTTTCGCATTAGCGTTGAGCACAGCGAGCTCTTCATTAACTGTGTGGTGATACATGGCTGTACGTTTTTCACCACGCGTAAGAGGCGCATTGCCAGTTTCAAGTTCTTGAAAGAATTGTCGAATGCGTTGAGCAGCTTGTACTTCAGTCTGAAAAGGATCAAAAGACTGACGCGAAGCCTTGTGGGTGATAACAGCTCTGAAAAGTCCGGTCGCCTTGACCTTCTGTACGTATTGATACTTGGATCCACCGGGCCTCTTAGAGGTAGACAGAAGGAGCCCAAGTTCATCATGAGATGGAACGCTTGCAGCTGGATTCGCATCAAGCTGTGAAGAAGGACGGGACTCCTTTTGAGAAGCAGTTTGCTTCCGACGGTCCGGTCTTGAGAATCTGGAAGGATCAAAGTCATCAGGTGGGAAAGTTGTCTCAGCTTGTTTGCGAGCCTTGACGATCTCCACCATCATTTCTTGAAGAATTGCAGGGAAAGAGCAAGTGTGCAAAGGAATCGAAATGCCATCAGGAACATCAGCACTGTGTTTGGCAACAATAGCTGCAGACTGCTGTGGAGTGATGATAAAAATCCCTGTGCGTAAGGTGCAGCTTGGAAGCAAAAGAGCGTCACGAAGCTGCGTTGGATTAAGGAAGCGTTGCCTGATGTGCTGCCAAGAGGAGCAATGCCAAAACAAATGCTCAAGGTTCTCTTCCTGTTGCCAACAGTATGGGCAGATAGGATGATCCGCTTGTCTGGTTCGATAAAGAGTTTGCTGCGTATAGATAGCGCAGGCCAGTATGGAGCGCAAAATACCACGATCATATTCTTGAAGGCGAGATGACGAAAGAAGCTTCAAAGTTGCCACCTTGTCAACTCCTGGGTGTAAACCACGTAGTTCTTTGCGATTGGCCGCAGCTCGAGTCCAAAGCATGCGCGAGGCACCAAGACGAACCATATGGTTGAAATAGCCATCAGTGTGCTGGTAAAGGTTCAAGGTTACAGTGTGTCCATGACCAACAGGAGCTTGAAACTCAAAAGGTGAGATCCAAGACCACTGTAAGTGATTGCATGCAACTTGTAAGTTGTCCAATAATCCAACAGAGTTTGAACGACCATCTTTAAATCTGGAGCGAGCATCGACTGTGTCATGCCATATGTGCAGCCAAAGCTGCCGAAGGTGTGGATTTTTCCGTAGCTGGCGGCGGGCAATGATAAACGGCTGGATAAGGCGAAGTTGAAGTGGATCGAAGAGATGTCCCTTGTGACAGAGCGTGAGAGCAATGTCAACTGATTTCGCGGAACG
>CAJNJA010017242.1:0-13249 GCA_905231915.1 Symbiodinium necroappetens
GACGACGATGACGACGACGACTGCTGGCACTGGCCTTGGCCCTAGTGCTGGTACGGGCACTGGCTCCAAGCCTATAGCACTACCGCATACTACCGCTAGCACAACTAGCTTACGCTTGCTTAGCTACTTCTACTGCTACCGAAATAATCTACTCCGACCACTCGGATTTCGTGAGCCGGCCTTCCAGCAGTTTCTCTCGAAAACCCAGCAGGCCCAAGCCCAAGGGAAGCCTCAAGTTGCTGCCCTGGAGGCGCCCGCTTCTCAGCTGCGGGTGGGCAGCCGCGGCCTCGCGAAGCTTCGAGCCCAAATGAGGTCAAAGCATATTGGCCGGGGGGTGAGGGGCGGGCCGGGGCGGAGGGAGGGGGTGGGGCACGGCGCAGTGCGCATAAGCTACCAGTGTCCGACCAGCCTGTGACTGCCAGCAAGGTTGATGGTCAGGTTGGGAGGCTAGGTCGCGAACAACTTAACGAATGTCAATAAGTCTGCCCGAGGCCATGGGCATCATCTCCAGCTGTTGCTCCCACGATGCCAGCGTGGAAGCAGAGGAGAACAAGTCGACGATGAAGAAGGCGCCAGGATGTTTGGAGAGTGGGGTCGAGGAGAGTGGTAGGCGTTTAGGCATTCAAGCTTTTTGCGCATTGGACGTCCTGTTGACTGGCGAGCCTTTAAGCTTGAAAGACTTGAGTTTCTGGTTAGTTGGCTTCGATTTCATAGCAATCCGAGGTGGGCACGGTAAGTAGGCAGGCAGGCAGGCAGGCAGGCAGTAGAGACTTGGCAGAGACTGGCTTGAGAAAGAAGGCCCGCAGCATTCAGCTGGATGAATCTGAAGGAACCGTCGCCGACCAAAGCAGACGCCACGGACCGCTTTGGGGGTCGACAAGTCTAGACCTTGCGGTTTCGAATTTGGATACATGGGAGCTTGATGGGGTGAAGAGCGAGGGCCTTTGCCCTTTTGTAGACTGGCTGTTGGAAATGTCCGATCGAACATCTCCCGCCCTCTCTCTCCTTCCCTCCCCTCCTTTCCTCCAAGCCGTCCTCCCGTCTCCCGTCTCCTATGTTCCCTCACCTCCTATGCTGCACGTTGCAGCGTGGGTCGTGGCACTTACATACATGAAATCCGTGCTCCCTACCTGTGATCCGTCGCATCAGCGTTTCAGAGGAAAAGGTGCGGCCGCACGTTTACAGACTTCAGTGCTTCTCCCAAGACCGGGCACGGGCGCCTTAGCAGGAAATGGCCGTGGCGCCTGCGGCCTCCCGGGAGAAAGAGCGGATGCCCAAGCCTCGGCCGGGCCAGGGCCGCACGCGCACTTGCTTCTGCGCCGTTGGTTGGGGGCTTCTATTTTTTCTGAGACGTGACAGCCCAAAGCTTTCTCGAGGATGGAGAAGTCCGCCAAGGTCACAGCGAGCCCGGGCCCAAGATCCTCACCCGTCAGAAAGAACGTGGGTTTTGCGGGGAATCGGCTTGAATGCACGAAGCCCTGGAAACAGGGAGTTTGGGCCAACTTGGAGGTTCTGGTTTCGAAGCAGGGAGAAATCGGGGTTACAGTTTAGGGTTTAGGCTTTGTTGGTCTGCTGAGGGCTTGAGCTTGAGGGCACAGGGGATATGGTGGATGTGTTGCAATACTCAGCTGTACTGTACGTGGCTCGATGGAAGGAAACCCGAGCTGGAAGCAGCTACGACAGGCAGCATTGCCAGCGACCATGTGTCGGCACTGACCGCAAAGCGCACTGCGACTGCAGCGTATTCTGGTAGACCATAAATGTTAAAGCATGGTATGTGATGGCAGACGTAGACCGAACGTCCCGGAAAACAAGGCGGCTCCGAATACGAGATCACCCTGGACAGGAGCACGGGCAAAAGGTGGGTTTTGAGGGCATGGCATTTCTCAGTCGGGCAGGGCTTTGAGGTCGGCGGTGCAGCAAGATTCGCAGCTTGGGGGAGGTGTTGTTGGGACAGCGTCTTTGCGGGGGCTTCGGACTGGCGGCTGGTCATCTTCAGCATATCATTGTGTCGAGCTGTCTCGAGCATCCAGGCTCTATACTTCCAATGAGCGCCTGCGATTGGTACTAGGAGTAGGAATAAACCCCTGTTCAGCTCCAGTTCTATATTCCCTGCTCGGACATGTCGCTCCAGGTGAGCTCATGGTGAGACTAGTGAGTGGCCTGAACAGATGGCACCAGCTGCTAGGCACCCTCTCGAACAACAGGTCAGGAGCACACCGCACTCCCAGTTCAAGTTGAACACAGATTTTTCAGCCAGGTTGGGCATCGATGTGGATCACAAGGATGGAAAGACATTGCTCATTGAATGCTGGGAGCTTGGCCGGGAACGACATGCCTTTTGGACTGGAGTGGCCGTTGCTGAGGCATCAATGAAGGTCTGGTGAAGGCCGTCACCGCTGCAGCGTTGCTGCTAGTCAGTTTTGCAGTGAATGTCGAGGCTCACGTTGATGCAAAGGCTTGTCTAGTCGTGCACAGGGGGACAGGTCGAGACACGCGCAGTGACGACGCTCCTGACTGGATGGGACAAGTCGGGTCTTAGCAGGACTGGAACGACACGGCACCCGACGAGACGAAGGCCATCGGTTTGAGTTTGGCGTTCTGGTTTGGCTTACATCTCGCAAGTCTGAGCCCATGCCAGCAATCAAGCATCACATTTCGCATGAGCCAGGCAGATCTTGCAAGCCCAATCTTGAAAGAAATCTGATCCGCTATCCCTAAGATGTAAGTGATGTCATGTAAGCTATGTGGGAAGCTGGGCTAGCTGCGCGAAGAGACTCCCCTGGATGAGGTGCAGATCAATGATCGCATAACAGAGGCCGGCCTGAAGCTCTTGTGCTGAGGGCTCGGCATATTCGGGGGGTTGTTGGACTCGACGTGGATTTGTGAGTTGCCACGGCCAAGATCAGCGGCAATGAATTTACATGGTGCTGCCGCCCCCTGCCGCCATCGGATCAAGCATGTCCTCTTCAGGTCTGGAGTGTATCTTCCTGAGTATCAGAACACTGCGTGCTATGGTCGATGAGCCCCGGCACGGCGAGGCGCGAGCCAAGGTTCTTCGCTCGGGAGCGATGCGCGGGCTCATGCTTTCGGGCAACTACAGGCTGGTTTACAGAAGTATCGAACACAGCTCTAGAGCGGATCTCGCAGCGCACATGATGTCGGCAATTCCTCATAAGTCACAGACGCAGAGCTACAAGAGCATAAATAAAGTTGGACCTCACGCCCCTGGCGAAGGCTTGGGCGCTGGTAGTTGCCGCCGACCCTGTGGGGGCTGAGCTTTCTGCGGCGGTGCTTCACGCTGGGCTCCGGGCAGAGGCGGAGATTCCGCGCAGCCCAAGGCCCCAAAGCACTCTACCCCGAAACCGACGGCAACACGGAGCCTACGCCCAAGTGATTCTGCGCTGTCAGGGTTTGGGGTTGGTTGCTGCAATGGGCGAGGGGAAAATGCCATGCCTTGTAAGTCCGGCAAGTACTACAACATTCAAGATGCCCAAACAGCATAACGCGCAATGAGAAAGTGGACAGATTTTGAAATTCATTCTTGGCCAAGAAAACGCGGCATCACAAGCTCGCGGCTCTTCATGTGTTTGATGGTTGGAATTTGCATTGTTATCCTGCTAGGTCTCAGCTGTGTTAGGCGGTTTATCCATGTGCGACCTCTACAGTATCGCTCAGCTCTGGCTAGATCCTCGGATGTTCTCCGGAGGTGGTAGCTCCAGCGACTGCACTCAGCTGCATCGGGCGCCGCTGATGCAGGGAAATTCTCGGTCTGGGTAGAAGTTTGAAAGCTATGGACTATGAGAGCTAAATGTCACACAAGATGTGGAGGAATCGCCGCAGGCATGTCTTCAGCTGTATCAATTGCTCGAAAGCAGATGTGAAACATCCCTACTCGATTTATATATCCTGCAGCCGATCGTCTCACCATGTTCGCAGCAAACTGAGTCGGTTGCCGGGTCGGCTGGCAGTGGTTCTGGCGCAGTCGCCCGAGAAGGACTTCCTCCGATGCCTCCGCAGAGGCTAAGAGCCCTTCGATTGCACTGTTGCACTGTTTTGAAGCTTGCGTGGAGGCCATGGTCAAGTCTTCACCATTGCAATGGACGAGGCGCAAAGGAGAAGCAAGCAAGTCTCACTCAGGTGTTAGAGCTAAGGCATGCCGATAAGTATTGTGTCTAATCAGCGAGGAAAGGCTGGAGGAGTCGGCATGTAAACAAGGGCAGTTGTTCCCCAAACTTTCAGCTGGCTTTCTGCAAGGCTTTCGCCCACTGCCCTGCTTCGCGACTGGATGCTTTCGATGCGGGAGCCCGCATGGCGGGCATTGGGGCGTGAACGGAGTTGGATCACAGTTCAGCTTTGGCAGTAGAAGTAGCAGTAGGAGTAGTTGTGGTTGTGGCTGTGGTGGTTGTTGTTGTGGGTGGAGGAGCAAGAGGAGGAGGAGGAGGAAAGTCAGCCCATGCTCAAGGCACGTGTGGAAGGCCCCCAAAGAGCTCACGGTGGCAGGTCACTTCGTCGGTCGCTGCTGTAAAGGAAGCACTGACCAAGGCCAGCATTCCCTACTGGGAGTTGATATTGAAATCAATATGGGGACTCTGTTGGACTTGGAGGAAAGCAAGGATCATTGGGCTTTGCAGACAATTGGGACAAGAGCTGAAAGCAGCAAGAAACAAAAGTGAAGCCACATATTTGCACGGAGGTCTCTGCGGTTTTCAGCAGTGCCGGGCCCTTCGCCTGCACGGCGTGCGGACTCAGCCCGCTGTCGGCCTTCGGGCTGAAGACTTGGGTTGGGAACTTGATGATTTCAGAGCAGAGGGCATTGGCTTTGGGTTTGACTAGCGGATCGAGCGCTAGGTGAGGCGAAGCTTTGAAATCATTGACCTTTTGCAGCTTCTGTTGGGAATTGAGCTGCGGGTGTTTGGACGGCCAGACAGCACAAGGCACAGCACGATCTCTGACGGTAGGGATGGCTGCAGCACGAGGGCTAGGAAATAAGAGTCCAACAGGCACGGAGAGGGTCGTCCTGCGGTTCACTCACAGGTCACAAGAGTAGGACAGTTGAAAGAATCGGCTGCAAACGGGCGGTCCATGCCATTGCGGGAGTCTGACCGGCTGAGTACGGAAGGAAGACGATCATAGGCTACCTTTCAGAAACGCGCATTCAACGCAGCTCTGGATGTGAAAGGTATGGGCGACCAAAGACTACGCTACAGAAGCCGCCCCACGCTCCTACCTCTAAAGCAAAAGAACAGTGAAATTGTTAGGAGTTGCTGGTGCTGTTGCCGCCTTCTCCACCTCCAAGACCCCGGCTTTCAGCCGAGCTGAAAACTAAACACAAAGCATTTAGGAGAATGCGCTGCACTTGCACATGCACTTCCATCATGCCGTGGACGCAGTGTCGGAGGACAGCGAGGGTTCTGAGGGGAAAGCGTGGCCCGAGCAACCCCTGACAGAGAGGGCGTTGGAGCAGGTTTTGGCCAAGCAGGAAAGACTCAGACTACCGCTAAAAACATGGTCTATGCTTTGACATTTGTGTATGCATGTTTGTCTGTATGCGTGTAGATTGTATGCATACATTCGTACGTACAGACGAGCATCCGTGTGTTCAGACAAACGGGCCCGGAGGCGCTTGGAAATCAAGCCGCAAGAACGATGACAAGGCTGCCTCCAAGCATCTCCAAGCCGTATCTCAACGGACGAAGGATTCGTGCCCAATCTGTGCAGAGCGGCCGTCGAATTTGGCCGTTCACCTGCACAACAGCCATGGCCCGTGGGAGACTCAGAGGGTGTTCGAACCAACGCAGGGGGTCTTAACGACTGCGTCCTTACATGCGTGACCGTTCTGCTTGAGAAGCCTTAGGCATCGTGTTGCAATGCAAAGAGATGCGAAACTGGAGCCCTGGATTTCCTGCAGGCCGGCAGAGCGGGAGCCGCCAAGGGCTCCCTATGCGACATTCGCGCCTTGGCATGACAAGGCACACTTCGTACCCTCCATTGTGAAATGGCCGACCCATGGGTCGGACAGTCGGCCGTAAGGCATGGTGCGTTTGCCGTCGACTCGACGGTCGGTTTCTGTGCCCCGGCGCAAAGCCAGGGATGTCACGCTGCACGAAAGCAGTGTAGTCAGACGGTGTGAGCTTTGCCATGGCAAAGCAGGATGGGCTTGGGCACAGGAAGGCTGCGATCAGCTTCTTTTCACTTACTACGAAGACCAGGATGACCTCATAAAGCATGTGACCAAGGCTCGTGAACGAGCCCTCGGGAATCGCCGGCCGCTGGGTTCAGTATCCAAGCTGGGCTTGCATGCAGCAACGGCGTGTCAACACGAAACCATACGAACCAAACTTTGGCGAGTCCTATGAGCAAAGCCCATACAACTCTGATCACATTTGGGGCCCGGTTTCGAAGAGGTGATGTATAGCATGTGGTGGAAAAAATGACGAGTGCAAAAAAGATAGACTTCTCAACAGAATATGACCCCGACCAAGTCCTAGAGTAGCACTCGAAAGTCTCTTCAAGCGCTAAGTCATCCTGACGTCATCGAGAGATGTGGCGATCCTTTGCTGGAATGTCTTCAGTGCAATGGCGACATGACGGCATCCGATGTTGTAAGACCAAGCTGCAACTTAGTTCAGGGTCGGCTAGCAGACTCGCCACAATCTAGAGATCTCGGATCCGAAGCCTGAAATCCCGACAAGCCACAGGCATACTAAAACCATCCAAAACCATCCAAAACCATCCAAAACCCCTAAGCTTTCGAAACCAGCAGACACCACACCAGGGGGCCGACCCAACTTCTGGTTGCCTGCCGGCCGCGTCGACCGCGGAGAGTCGCTGCAAGAGGCCCCGGGGCCCCCGGCAACGTTCCCCTTCATTTCATCTTCCCGAGTATTTTATTCCCGGTGTATTTTTTTTTCGGAGCACTTCACCGGGCTTGCGCCAGTGATTTGTAAGTTTTAGGGGGATGTCATGTGCACATACAGAGCTTTTGAAGAGGATGGTTTGCTTTTCTCACCTGTACGGCCCTGGCCCCGTGCTCCCGGCATCAGCCAACTCGTCTTCCGCTTTCGCCGAAAGCCTCAAAGTCCGCTCTTCCCTGCCGCAAGGCCTGCCGGCGTGAGGCATTGGAGGAAGCCGGCATTTCTGTGAGAGTCACAGGCCGGCTACCCGATGCATGCCGTCTTCACATGTCACGTGTCCTCTCGATTCCAGCTCGGAAACAGGCCTAACACGCCCACTCAAGCAGCAACACGCACGCCGCAGCTTGCAAAGCCCCCCCAATTCCAAATCGCTGAACTCCACAGCCGAAAGCCCAAACCCCGAGACCGGCAAGTGGCCAGGGCTGCTGCGCCTGATGGTCGACAGCCACCACACTCTGCGCGCGGTCTTCCTGGCCGAGCCCGAGGACCTGGGAAGGGCAGTTGGGTGGCTTGAAGCCGCGAGCTGCGCACCTCCAGGATGACGCCCACGCCGAGCCGAAAAGCGTTCCCGACTGGGCTTCTTTCCCAAGACTTCGTGTCCGGATTCTCGAGAGCTTGTTTCTGCAGTCGCGGAATGATTTGAATGCAAAACTCGCAAGCAAAGGAGAGTGTTGGTGCTATGTGGGCAGAGGTGACTGGGCAGCGCGGTGGGAATGCATGCAGTACTGCAGTTCTCGCTTAGTCCAGGGTGCTTGGTCTAGCGTGGTCTGGCCTAGCGGCCTAGCCACTGGGCACTCCGACAGGCCCCAAGTAAAATCGCTGAGGTCGCGGACATCCAAAAGTTGAAGGTCGGTGCTCTGGAGGGAAGACGCGGGTCCCCAGGTTTAGAGGTCATGATCGGAGAAGCTTTGGGCTGTGATTCGCTGAGCCCGATGATGTATCCGGCCTCGGGGCATCAGGAGTCCGACTTCCGGCACCCAGATCCTCAGGACGCACTTTGAACACGCATGCATGGAAGCACGCATTATGGTTTTGCGGAGTTAGGTCGTCAGGCTGAGGCAGTGCTTGTAGAGCCTATTTGCTCATTGCTTTCAAGCTCCTGTGAAAGTCTGATGATATTTCTGTGGACTGCGACTTTGGGCTCTAGGTCCCGCCTGTGGCAGTGCCATTGTTTGCATTCGATTCGGACGTGTTTGGGCAATAAATGTCGCGACATTTCTGCAGACTCTAAAGCTGTCCTCACCTGACATGAGGAGCTGTATCCCAAAGTGGCATCCGGCAGCCTGAAACCGCAGCCGGCACCTCGACAGCAAAACATCTCTGCGATGCGTCTGTAGTTGTCAAAGTTTGTTCCTTTGTCAGCGAAACCTTTCGGAGCAGTGCGTATCTGGACATATGGCCTCCTCCTGCACGACCCCGAATGTTGATGTCCACTGGTGTGCAACACATCTTCGATGCAGATACTGCGGATGTCGAAGCTCCGGAGAACAGTGACAAACTTTTATCATTCCTCATGTTTGTTGCCTGCCAGAGCCCGAACCTAGCCGCGGCGTCAGGTTGACACCAAGGAGTTCGTCGCCCTGGAGGCCAAGTCTGTCCTATTGAATGCAGGGTCCAATGCGACAGACTCTGCTATTGAAATGTAGGAGCCTGTTGGCCCCAAGCCCTGCATTCTCATTTGGAAAGCTTCGAAGTGGAGTTTGGCTTGCATGGGTGGATCGAGACAAGTTGCATATATCTCGCTGCGGAGTGCCTTGGGACTGATGGACCCCAAGATCATTGCATCATTCCGCTTGGTCCCCCTTTTGCGCGCTGGAAAGCGAGTCTAGGACCTAGGATGCTAGCCCGTGGCACCAGACGGTGCGACATCTAGGACTGGTGCATCTGCGTAGGCGACACTTGCAACGGACCTTAAGCTGTGCCCCACTGGATGCATTTGGTTGTTGCCAAACAGGCGCTAATCCGACGGCTGACAGCTGGCGACCGGAAGGCTCTGCGAGAGCTAGACGGCGTTTGGAGGAGCCTGGGCTCTGACGGAAGAACTGAGGGTTGTCAGATGTAGGATGATGTAGGACCTGGCCTTTGTCAGGGTGATGCTTCAGCTGTGCTGTGCTGCTATCCTGTGCTGTGCTTTGTGTTGGTCGCAGGTGGGTGAACAAAGTCGTGAATCTGTGCAGGAGTGTGCAAGCTGCCTATCCAACGGCTGTCTTCACGCGAGCTTGAGGCGGAGGCGGCGGAGGATCCCGAGCGTTGAAGAGGCGGTCTGAGTCTGAGCTGGCCCCGATGGTTTCCGAGGGGGCTGTCGCCACATTCTGCGGACACAACGGAGCTGCTCCACGGCAGAGGAGACCTTCTTGACTCGACAGCGCTGCGACTTTCAGCGACGTCATTGAATGGGCCGGGGAAGCCGAAAGGGGGCATTTGTCAGACATTGGTTTTAACAGGTGCAACTAGGCAAATCGGCAGTGATCTCAGTTAAAAGAGGTGTATGACAAGCCTCATTTCACAGGTGAGTCCTGGAAGCACGCTCTGGTGGACAAGCCCAACAACCAGGCCGGGTACGTGGGTGGAGAATCGTGTGACTGCCCCCATGCAGGGCACTATCGAAGTCGTAACACATCTCATCAGATCCGTGCATAGAGCCATGAGTCGTAACATGCCCCTGTCACACTGGTAACGCCACTCTACTTCAATTTCCGGGTGGTTGGACATCTGTTGGAGTGTCGGTTGGTGAAGCTTTGCAGCTTACCGTAGTGTAGGCATAAGCGATTTACGGAATCAGTTGGGCAGAAAGGAGCAAAGATGAGATGATACCTACTACGTAGCTCATCGTAGCTCTTCTGTCGCCGATTATGTTGCCAAAGGGGCGGGTCTTTGCCACCTTGATCGGTGCCGAACATACAATCCTTCCTCCTCGCGCTATGTTGACCATGGATGTGATATGCCCATGCCCTTCTGCATACAGCGCGGTTACATGGGGGAAGAGAGACTTCTTGTGAACGGAGGAATCGACTTTGAACTCTGCGCAAAATTGTCAAACGGTTGAATGGTGGGGCACGGTTCTGCTATGCCTTCCGATGTTGAGTCGTACCGAGCGGTTACCTGGGGGAACGGTTTGCCCACCTGGAAAACCCAAGCACCTCCTGCACTCTCGCCCAAGCTGTCGAGGAAGGCCCTGCCACGCCGTTGCCACATGCTCGACTCCGAGAAGGCAAAAGCCGGCCGCGGGGCACTGCGGAGCTGCGGTCTATGGACAAGTCTCGCGGACTGAAAATAGTCTTTAGGTTGGAGGGTGAGCTTGTCGGGTCCAGCTTTGAGGTGCTGCTTGAACCCTCGGTGGCGTAAAGTGCAGAAGTGGGGCCGGCCTCTGTCTTCTAAAGTGAAGAGAATGTCCGACCCTCTGGCCTCCTACGTTTCAGTGCCCCGGTGGAAAGAACGAATAAATAAAGAAGAGCTTAAGCCTGAAGTGCAGAGCTCGCTGAAGTCCTGTTTGTCCTGGGCCGAGACGCGGAGTGCCCCCGAAGGAGCAGGCCTGTGCCAGTCTGCGAGCTGAAAAACAACGTGCGAGCTGCACATGTCTCGGGTCCAATCGTGTGCGCACTTCCCTTTGCGACAGCGGTCTGCGGGCGAGAGTCCCGCATCCCACTGCGATCCTCGTTAGTCAGCTGCCGGCAAAGCCATTAAGGCTAGCAGCTAGATCGCCTGAACAGGTGAATGGTGTCCGCGAGGATGTCGCCCAGCTTGTGGACCAGTGCCAGAGAGACCAGGCAAGGGACCGCACAGCAGTTTCTTCCAACCCAGTCGGTAACAGTGAACCGCACCTGTCGGTCGTGGCAGCATCTCTTCCGGGCGGCAGTCAGAGTGTGATCATTCGTTAGATCGAGGCCTGGCAGGCTGCGCCGTCTGAAGCCATTCTAACCCTCTGCCACAGACATGGATCATGCGCGTCACAGACTCCCTAGCGACCCGAAAAGATGAAGCTGTAAATTCCAAGATCCCAACTCAATATTCGCAAGCTGCAGTGCTGCCTTCCCCAAAGGCCACATGCTCACCTTTGCAAGGTGTTGACAGTCAAAGTGCTGCGAGCATAGCAATTTGCTGCCGACTCAGATCAAGATCAAAGCTCGACTGGCCTGTCTGTTACGTGGAGAGTGTGCGCTGCGTTTTCTCTCAAGCGAGGATGGTACGCGCGCGCGTGGTTGTCATGCAGCCGCCACATTATTTCAGGCAGGATGCCCAATCCACCAGGGCATTGCTACGGCTGTTCCAAAGGTCTGTGCGCCCTCGACAGTCACAAACACGGCGACCCAGATCATTGCACTCTTTGCCATCTCAATGACGCTGGTGATGATGACAACAATGGTGATGCAGTTGCTGCTGATAGTCAGTGCGAGCCCGAGCACGACCAGGAATGGCCAGGACCAGGACAACAATGACGACCACTGCTGCCGCCACCAACAACAACGACAACAACGAGGACAACTACACCAACTACAACCATCATGCGACCAACAGCATCAGCAACAGCATCAGCAACAGCATCAGCAACAGCAGCGGCAGCAGCAGCAACAGCAGCAGCAGCAGCAGCAACAGGAAGAAGAAGAAGAGCCGAACAACAACAGTAACAATAGCACAAGCAACGAGAATGAGAAGTAGAGGAAGCAGAATCAGAACACCAGCAATAGCAAGAACAAGAACGAGAGCCGTACTCACTAGCATCACTAACACCCATACTGCGACTATGGTGACGACGGCGAGGAGGAGGTGGAGCAGCAGGCGGAGGAGGAGGAGGACGACGACGACCACGGCGACAACGGGTTAAGATTTGTTGTTGGTCATTTTATCGTTCGCAAAATGGATAATACTCTTGATAATGTCGATTGCCCTGCTAGCTGTTGTTGCCGATGCCACTGTTAGTATCAGTTTCCACTGACTGCTTCAGGAGCCGATGCAGTCCTTCCGTGTGATATGGCAAGATGTCAAGTCTCACAGCAAGCAAAAGACCAAAGAGTCACCAACATGATGTGTTGCAGAGACCCTCGAACGGACCCCTTCAAAAAATACCGGCACGCCACTAACATCAGAAGCTTGAAGGTCAATTGCGTGGATCCCTTTCCGGGCATTTGGGGCGCTGTTTGGCACGGTGGGCTGGTTGGAGCCCGCTTTCGGCTGCTGAGTCTGGAGCGTCAAGGGCCTCCTATACTGAGAACACATAGTTCCGCGGGTAATGGCTAAGACTCTGCTGTATTCCCTTGGTCTATGAAGACGGGCTCAGAAAGTTGCGCATGTGGTGGGGAGACGGCACCTGCGGTAAAGAATTTTGGATCCTGAGCTGGGTAGTAGAAGAGGGTTTGGTGTTGGGGTTGCGGATCAAAGCTTGTCGGCATCATTCCTCAGGATTGATCGGGCTTCCAAGCATCGTGCATCGTAACAACAGAACACAACTACGTCAATCCGAGCCAAAGCCAGTGCCAATCATCTGCCTGAATTCGAAAGTGTTGCCAGAGGGCCAAGAAGGTCGGCAATGTTCAGCTGCACAAGGAGGGAAGAGCAGGATCTGAATAACCAGCGATACCGAGCCGGAAGAGACAGACTCCCGCACCCAGGATTTTCCTCAGACTTCCCTTCCCAGTCGAGGAGGTGTTCTGCCATAGTCAGAGAGGGAAGAGCCATGGTGCTAGTCCGTCTCACCGCTCTTGCCATGCAATCGCGATGCTGCTGCTGATGATGATGATGATGATGATAATGATGATGTTGGCGACACCGATGAGGAAGATAATGAGGACGATCTGACGTGAGGATTCAAACGGACCTATACTACTGTACTGCTGCTGCTGCTGCTGCTGCTGCTGCTGTTGCTGTTGCTGCTGCTGCTGCTAGTAGCCACCGCCCCTCCCAACTACGCTCACCAAATCTGGGCTGAGCAGCTGCAGCTTCTAGGCTCCATACACTGCTTAACTGAGATGGCAGCAGAAGTTGCCAGGGCTCACTTTCCTAAGCTGAAGGTGGGGAGGCCCAGGCCCCGAACTGCGATAGTAGCTGGAGTTGCAAAATGGGCAGGGAAAAACTGCTAAACCAAGAAGTGGCACGAGAACGCAAATACTGTGCAAAACGCTCGTGCTGCTAAGAAGGTCTTGACACCAACACCTGAAGCCGAAAATCCCCAAAGAGTAATTTAAAAATCAAAACAGGCAGCTGTGTGCGGGAGGGCTTCGCCAACACCCCTTAAGCCCAGACCTCGCCGTACGAGGGTTTGCTTTTGAGGTAGTGTGTAGTGTGCTCGTTACTGCTACGACTACCGCTACTACTACTGCTACTACTGCGGCTACTGC